>CAESWR010001664.1:523201-533406 GCA_903171835.1 Mullus surmuletus | reverse complement strand
TCAGGCGAGGAAGCCGCGATTACTGGCTGACGAGTGTCTGCGTCCAAGGAAATGGGAGTTTTACAAGATTTTCGATGAAAATGAAACCGTTTGGAAAAAAAGGCACACAGTCACACACTTCAAACAACCCCAGAATGAGAAGTGTTAAACTAGAGATTGCTTCCTCTTGCAAGAAGATGGAACCAGATGACGGGGCAAGAGAGGAAGTGGGACCAGGAAACAAAGCAGAAGAGGAAGCAGGAAAAAAATACACAAATGGAACAGAATGAGAGGAGGAAGGTTGAAGAAGCAGAAGAATAAGAAGTGACAAGAGGAAGCAGAACAGAGGAAGAATATCGAATGTAATAGGAAGAAGCAGGAGAGGAAGTGGGACCAGGAAACACCGCAGGAGGGGAGGAAGGAAACAAGACACGAATGGAACAGAATGAGAAAAGGAAGTTTGAAGAAGAAGAGACAAGATGAAGCAGAACAAGGGAAAAAAAGAAGAGGAGGAATATCGAATGTAATAGGAGTAATAGGAACAAGCAGGAGAGGAAGTGGAACCAGGAAACGAAAGAGAAGACAAAGCAGGAAAAAAGACACAAAGGGAGCAGAATGAGAGGAGGGAGGTTGAAGCTGGGAAGCAGAGGAGGAAAAGACACAGGAAGCAGAGGAGGAAGTGACTGAGGATAGACAGTAAAAGAAGCTGCAGAAGCAGAAAGAGGAAAATCAGTGTAGAAAAATACACTGTGACAGACTGAAGTGTGTGTGTGTGTGTGTGTGTGTGTGTGTGTGCGCTCGTGCTCCACTACTGCAGTTACAGAGTGAATCCCCCGTGGAAACCAGGGATACTGTGAGCGGAGGGAACTTTTGCCAGCAGCTGACACTTTATAGAGCTTCTGTAGTCTTTGTCACCTCCTCACACACACACACACACACACACACACACACTTGTCTGCAGCGACTGTGCCGCCCGTCCCTGATCCCTCTCTCTGCCTCCGTTTCGGGTATTTATTTCAAACATGGCCACGTTAGAAAAGTGCATCGTCAGACTGTTCGGGCCACCACTTCCCACCGTGGTCACGTGACGGGAGGAATGTGGGCCACTTCCTGCCGCATGTGGGACGCCGCCGCCGCGCTGGCTCCCACGCGGCTATTTATTCAGGAGCGTCGTGCTTATGCTGCAGAATGGAAGTGATTTAGCTCAAGTTGTCTTTTTCTTTTATTATGTTTGCTGCTGAGCTTCTGTGTTTCCTTTTTATAGAAAGTTAAAAAAAAACAAACCTCACCTGTCCGCAGAGAAAAAAAAGTCCACAAAAATCACTTCACATTGCAGCTACTGTGCGACGTAACGGTCAGTGTCTCTTGCAGCAGCTGGAAGCCTGGATGTAATTTCTTATTTTGGAAGAAGTGTGTGTGCGTGTGTGCGTATGTGTGTGTAGACATATTGGTTATTTCCTCATTTACATTTGTCAAGTGATGAGAGGGGAATCAGAGGGAGAAAGGCGCGGATAAGCTGATAAAGTGAAGGGCATTACTCTCACTTCACTGAGCACAGAGGAAAGGTCATTATCATCACTCACTTCGCAACCAATTTTACAGTGAATCACACTGAGGAATTACTGCCATCGCTCTGTGGCATGCGCGCACACACACACGTGTGCTAGCCACGTTATTACTCGGAGGGCGCCTTGAGACTTTGAGGAGTTTCAACCCTGACATGCACTTTGTATGGCCGCGTTTTAATTTCAAACACATCGGCATTCAGTTTTGATGTCCAACTTCAAATTTGGCTATTATCAGGATTATTCTTCAATAAAATATTGAAAAATGATCATTAAATCGATAATACTATGTAGTACCAGTACTAGTACTATGTACCAGTACTATGCAGTGCGCATGGCTCCCTCTTCCTCTGAAGCACTACACTTGTTGCTGTTCTTTGCTAGTACACGGCCACTTTTCCAAACTATCCAATCAAATCCCTTCCTGACGTTCTAACCCGCCTCGGTCCAGAAATACGTCAGGTTACATATTCTCAGAACATCCCTCTCAGCTCATCTTTAAAGATGCTTTTATTTTGAAAATCTCTGTCAGTGTTGTTTGTGTGAATCACTGCCAGTGTCAGTGGTTTTTTCTCTGGTTGAACCCGAAAACCTGGAACCAACTTTTAGGAAAACTGTCAAATAGTTTGTTTTTTGTGTTTGTTTGGGGTTTTTTTGCAAATGGACAAACTGGGCAGGTCATGTGACCGCAACAACGGGTTGATAACAAACACTGGTCAGAATACATACACAGTATATAAATAAATATATAGAGAGGATAAATATAAAGTATAACTAACTAACTAACTAACTAAATAAATGAATGTGGAAAGAAAGAATTATTAGAATAATAATTGATCAAAGGCATAATAATTTTTTTTTAAAGGACAATTACTTCACTATATGACTAACTGACTAATAAATATATGAATTAATAAATGAATTAATGAATAAATGTGGAAAGAAAGAATGATAATAACAATCAAACAAATACATAATAAAAATATTTTTAAGGACAATAGCATCAATAACTAACTAGCTAAATAAATAAATGTGGAAAGAAAGAATATTAATAACAATTACACAAATACATAATAAAAACATTTTAAAGGACAAAAGCATCAAATAAATAACAATAATTATTTTAATTCTATATATTCATGAACTTACTTTATCTGTTCATTTTTTTCATTTTACAATATTTATGTATATACTGTATATATATTTATAATCATATCTGTTTTGGTCCCTCACAAGATGGAGGTGTGGATGCTCTTGCAGTCAGCTGATCGGTGCAGCTCATAACAGCAATTACACGCCCACTGCTTTGTCGTCGCAACCAATATTGCTGCACTTGGTCACTCGGCCGGTGGCTCGCCTATCTTTGCGCTGCCTCCTCTGGCATCGGCAGACATTTATGTACATGAAAAACCTCCTCTGGAGTCACTTATGGTAATTACCGGGTCACGATAACAACACCCAGCGAGCGGTCGTCGTCCTGCTGCCCGATTCTTTTTTGTCTCTGCCGAGCGACAGCAGCGCGTTCAGAGGCTCTGAAGGTGGCGGCAAAAAAAATCACAGTCCAGCCAAAACGCAGCAGGAGTGCAGGATGTCAGGATGCTGGGAAACAATGGAAAGGGACCCCACAACAAGCTTTGCTAATCTGTGTGTGTGTGTGTGTGTGTGCACCATTCTTTGTAATTAGCGATTACCAGACTGCTATCGACTCAACGCTTCAGTGAATCCACTTCCAAGAGGAACCAGGAAGTGCAAACACAATTACTAGAAGAGAAGGAGCAGAACAACATTTAAATATGAATTACATCTGCGGGGGTGGTGCTGCAGCCTGCCAACCCTCGCCGCCATTCACGGGAAATAGCGCTGCTGCTATTAACTCATTTGTGTGTGCCCCCTCCATCCCCCCATCTCGGTGAGCGCACAGCCGTTTTGCAGTTCATCCAGGCGGGTTTGTGTGAGCTTCCGGGGATAAAAGACACAGGGGTCCGGGGAGGCTGAGGCGGACAGACATGCAGATGACGTCAGTAATGGCTGCGGGTAATTGTAATGGCAGAATTGAAATTATCCCCAGGGATGGACAAAGTACTCAACTCCAGTACTTGAGTCAAAGTACTGATACTCGTGGTCAAATATTACTCAACTACAAGTAAAAGTTGCTTGGTCAAAGTTTTACTCAAGTTAAAGTACTAACGTACATACTTAAAAATACTTAAGTTTTCAAAACTACATGCAATAGAAAAAACTTAAAGGGATAGTTTAGATTTTTTTACATGAAGTTGTTTGAGATCTTCACGGTCTTTGTGGTTCATCTGCAGTGACTTTTCCCCCACTGCGTCCCTTGAGCGGAGTTACGGCTCAGTTTTGGTGTTGCAGAAAGTAGTTCCAGCTAGTTGCTGGTATCACACCAATAAAGCGTTTTGCTCCAAAAAGCAACACACATTCAAAAGAGTAATCCATTTGCATCACAAATTCTTTGCACTGAAAAAGTCCAATCTTGCAATCACCTGGTACTATTTTCCCTCCCTTCGTATCACCACATGCACCATCATCAGCTGTTTCATGGTGTTTACGGGATTTTGACCCTCTAAATCAGTGGTCCCCAAACTACGGCCCGCCTCCTCATTTGGCCCGGCCCCCTGAACAATACCAGAGACTTCAGTCTGGCCAATAGTGTAAGTATTTATTTTCTGACTTTTTTCCTGTGAAGATCCCAGAAAGGGTTATTAATATATGGCTATGTGTGGCTTTCTGGAAAACAATAAATCTTTACGTTTAGGCACCCCTGCGATCGTCACACTTTTTCTGTTAAAAACTGTCCTCGGCCCCCATCAGAGAAGGGAAAAATGATGTGGCCCTCACAGGAAAAGGTTTGGGGACCCCCGCTCTAAATGGCCAAAGAACATCTGGACAACCTTAAAGCTTAATGAGGAATTAAAGTGTTGTCGCAAAATATATTTACGGTCCAAGGCTGCAACCAACTTCATTACTGATATATGATGTATATTTCTTAAATAATTTAACCCTTTGATGCCATCTCGGGGCCCCTCAGCTGTGATGGATGATCAAAAATAATATTCTTAAGGCCAAAAGCTTAGCTGTGTATTAGCTGTGTGTTAGCCATAAATATAGTTTTTTGTGAAAATTAGAGTAAGATCAACAAATTATGTTACAATGGAAGTCAGTGTGTGCAAAACAATGTTGGAAGTGAAAAAAAGTGGAACTTCAAAACGGTGTATTAGATTAAAGGTTAAAATTTGGGAAAATTCAGTCTTGCTGCCATTAGCACACGCAGTAACGCAAACATTTTTAATCAAAAAGTGCCAAAAATGTACATAGAGACACACAATGGTTAAGAGAATGTGGACCTGAAAAAGACCTTAATATATTCCCTCCAATAACAACCCTCTCCCAAAAAATCAGAGAGGGGAGGTCACAGGATTTCCATTTTTTTGGTGAACTGGCCCTTTAAAAGTGCAAGAACCAAAAACTAGAAAACAAAAACTGATTTTATGACGAGTATAATAATAATAATTGCTGAGAATACTCTCCCTCTCCCCACACTCTGGTGTAAAAAAAAAAATAACAAAAAACACCTGCCCTCTGTTCCGCCGCTCTTTATTGTTAATTCTGAGGCCTTTTCCAATAGCAGCACTTTTATAATAGCGAGGACATTAGTCCCACGTTCATCCATCAGGTTGGAAATTGGACCCACCAGTTTAACCGCTATTTGGTGTCCTTTTACCTGGAATCTGTCCCAGTGCAATTTGAAAAAAAAAATTACACTGGGAAGGTGACAAAACATGAAAAAAAGCAAGGCTGCGTGGAGGGGAAAGATAAGAAGGAGGGCGAGGGGGGGTCAGAGCCTGGGAGGTCAGGGTCAGAGGTCATCTCCACCTTGCTGAGAACCGCAAGGTGACCCGATTTGTTTAAATCGGTCGGCCCATTTCCTCCTCCTGCCGCCTCTGTGTGTATGTGTGTGTGTGTGTGTTATTCCCGTGAATGCTGGAATCCCCCTGGTCTAAAATGATTGCCTTGACTGAAGTATTGAACTATTGAACTTCGCCTGAAAAGGAGGCGGAACTAAATTAAGCCTCCGGTGCTCCCGTGTGACGCTTTGCTTTTTCCACAGGTTGTGTCGCAGGTAGGTTTTAAAATCTGAGCCTTAATTAATGAGTAAAAAACGCACAAAGAAATGACAACTATTTGGAATAAAAGGCGCCATATGATGAAAAATGTTTTTTTAGTTGTAAATATTCTGGCAGGTTTCTGTTCTCGAGCTTGTTAGTTTTTTGTCCCGACCACTTTTTGTCTTGAGGCAATTTTGAGGGCAGAAAAAATAAAAATGCCTTAAATTCAATGTTGCTGCTAATTTTTATGGAAATTATTTGAGTTTTTGTAATTTTTCAATTAAAATACTGTGGAGTTACGTAAACATACTGGCCTTTTGAGGGTTAAAATCCCCCATATTATATTATAATAATATCTGATATATATATTTCATTCTCTCATTATATAATATCTGATATATATATTTCAGGCTGATCAAAAAGAGGTTGATCAAAAAGATTACACATTTAAAGTGGAAAATGTTTTAAATATATGTTATCTTGACAGCAGTTTTTGGGGAGGGGACGGTTTTTTTTATTTGGGGGATGATTGAGAAGGTTTTTTTTTAAGGAACTCTTAGGGGTTATTTGAATGGACACACCTTCCTCTTACCTCATTTCAAAACCGAGAAAGGCCCTCGCTCTTTGTTGCCATTTGCCATGGTGACCTTGGTGGTTGCTGCGGCGCCGCAACGCCAAGTTTATCCATGAAAAGGGTTACATTAACATCAGTGGCGGGGGTTGCTCATTGCCTATTAGCGGGCACGGCGAGGTGCACTCACCAGCATTGCAGCTCTCGCCCGGTGTTGCGCGGGTCGAGCACTCGGCTTTGGTTTGCGAGTGTTGGTTTTTGAGTGTTAATCCGCACTTGACTGGGCTCCCCGAGGCGCCAATCTGTTTTTGAGAGTTTAAAAACACAGCTTCACGGTAATATAGTATTCACAAACAGGCTTGGGGAGTAACGGAATAAATGGAACGCCGTTATGTAATTAGGATAGAAAAAAAAGGGTACCTGTATTCCGGTACAGTTACAGGAAAGAAATGCGTTTTAGATTACAGTTACTTTTTGTAAATATTGGGATTACAAACAGGATTTCAATTAAAGGGATAGTTCAGATTTTTTTTACATGAAGTTGTATGAGATCCTCACCATCAGTGTGGTTCATCAGCAATGACTTTTCCCCCACTGCGTCCCATGAGCGGAGTTCCGGCCCGGTTTCGATATTGCAGAAAGTAGTTCCGTCTAGTGGCTGGGGTCACACGGACGCATGTTGTTTTTTGGAGCAAAGCGCTTTATCCGTGTGCGCAACTATACGGAACTACTTTCTGCAACACCAAAACAGGGCCAGAACTCCAGTCACGGGATGCAGTGGGGGAAAAGACACTGCGGATGAATGGCACTGATAGTGAGGAGCTCATACAACTTCATGTCAAAAAATGATTGCATTACGTTACTGAATACATTTTTTAACAGGTAATTAGAAACTGTATCGGAATACATTTTTAAAGTAACCCTTCCAACCCTGTCCACAAAGGGGTTAATCCATCTGCAGGAGGAGCGGGGGGAGTGCCGACATATGCCATTTGCACCCCGGATCAAAGATGTCTCCGTCAGATTGTTTGTCCGTGTTCCGAGACTATTGGCTCACAGCGGGGCCGAGCTTATCACACACTGTTTTACGCCGCCTGACTTATTGACTGCCAACATGGACGTCGTGACTCTTCTCATCAGTGTCCGGCACAATGGCAGCATCGACCGGCTCTGATCTATGAGCGGTGCTGACGGGTGTCTGTGTGTGTGTGTGTTTGGGGGGGGGGGTTGCGGCACTCGATGAGACTCACCAGAGAAGCTCAAAGCGGCTCCGGATCCGCTTTGGATCCGGGGTCAGCATGCTCGGAGATAACGACATGTCAACACACCTGAAATGCTGCCGCACGCGTTACAAGCGGGAACGAACATTGTCGGAGCCGATCAATGCTAGCGGACCATGAGAGCTGTGCTGGATGTGTGTGTGCGTGTTTGTGTGTGTGCGTGTGCGTGAGAGAGTGAGTGTGTGTGTGTGAAAGAAAAGTAGGTTTTGGGAAGAAACTAGGGCACCTCTGAGACTCCGGAGAGGTGTCTCCAGCTCCAGCCTCCTGTCCTACTTCACTGCTTGGCTAGACTGGCGTGTGTGTGTGTTGGTTGCATGTGTGTGTATGTGTGTGTGTGTGTGGGCACCCCGGGCAGTCCAGGGGAAGCTTCAGGCATGAGATAACAGGTGAGCTCCGGGGAGGCTACCTGTGGGAGAGAGGAGCCCCAGAGATGTGTGTGTGTGTGTATGTGTGTGTGTTTGTATGTAGGTCCCCGGGGGCATTGGCCAAATGTCAGACAAGGCAACACACACACACATACACAGGGAAACAGCTCCTACTTCTGTTGGAATTTGTTACCTGTGTGTGTGTTTGTTTGTGTGTGTGTTAGTGTGTGTGTGCGTGTGTTGCAAAACAGGCAGATGACTCACAGCGGGAGCAGGTGAGGGGAAGAGTGTGTGTGTGTGTGTGTGTGGGTGTTTTTGTTTAACTGACAGTGTGGGTGCACAACATAAGCTGCCCTGTGTCAGTGTTACAAAAGTTCCTTGTGTGCGTGCCAAAAACACACACACACACATGGCCAAACATGCATTCTAGCTTGTATGACCAACGTTATCTATCAAGCGGCCGCAGCATCACTTATTCATCCCTGGTATTTCCCCTCCGCTCAATAATGCCAGACTTTGGCTCCGCTCCTTTTCCTCTGGACCGAGTTACACCATGGGCCGCGGGTGTAAGCATATATCCACGCTGGGTCCGTGCCGCTGCAACCCGACCCCCAAACCGCCGGCGCCATGTCCCTGAATCAGAATGGGGATTTAGGTTAATGTGGGTATTCGCGCTCTGCTATCTGATCTTCACCGTGGCGTCCCGCGACACTTGTCACGGCCCACGGGAGGAGGAGGGGCGGGGCCGGGCGGGGTTGGCTCGGGTTCCCAAGTTCAGGTTGTGATGGGAGAATTAGCCGCTCACGTATCCTGGGTCGTGTTACAGAGCGACGCAAACTGGAGGCGAGACACCAAGGTTTGACCTTCCAGAGCAGACGTCGGCGTGGGAGCTCGAGGCCGATACGAGGTCGCGTCGAATGAAACACAAATTAATTCCTACGAGATCTATCAACAAATGGATTTAAAGATTATCTCTCAATGATCTGTTTACAGAGTATTAGACAAGTTTAATAGATTTCATAAGAGAGCGCAAAATTAAGAGATATAATCACGGTGTTGAATATATAAATAAATGATGAGTAGTTGAGTTGCAAATTCCAGAACAACAGCCGTAACAAGAATGCCCTGATAAGCAATGATCAGCCCCCGACAAAATAAATGTTTATGAATAAAAATAAGCATTTAGATTGGTTAGCATCATTCAAACAAGTTTTAAAGTTTTAAGATGTGATAAGATCAGGCTAATTCAATGTTTGTTCAAGTTGATTATGGCCAGAGATCATGGCCAGTAAAAATCCCAAAATTTTTATAAACCTTGGGAGATAAAAGTCCATTTCCAAGTGTCTAGCTTATATGATTTGTTCGAGTTTTAAACATGACCCAATGATTTTGGCTTGTGTTTGAGCCCACACTAAAATAACAAATATCAATTATTTTTGAAAAAACGTTGTTTTAGGGAGATGAAATTTCCATTCTCACATGTCTTGCTTCTATCGACTAGTGGTCAAGTTCAAAACACAAGACCCAGTGACTTTGGATTTTGTGTGTGGCTGACACGGCCCACGCTAAAATAAAAACAATAATAATTCTATCGTCTAGTGTCCAAGTTTTAAAGACATGACCCTGTGATTTCCCGATTGCGTGTACGACTGACACAGCCCACACTGAAATGAAAAATCTCTATAATGTTGTGAAAAAAGTTTTTGGTTGATAAAATGTCCATTCTCAGCTTCTATCGACTAGTGTTCACGTTATAAACACATGACCTGTGATTTTGAATTTTGTGTACAGCTGACACGTCCAACACTAAAACAAAAAAAAGTTGTTTTTGGTTGATAAAATGTCCATTCTCAGCTTCTATCGATGAGTGTCCAAGCTTTAAAGACATGACCCTGTTGATTTTGAATTTTGTGTACGGCTGACACATCCAACACAAATAAAAGAATCTAAAAAACAATCTAAAATCTAAAAAAATTGGTTACAAAAAGTTGTTTTTGGTTAATAAATGTTCCATTCCCAGCTTCTATCGATGAGTGCCCAAGTTTTAAAGACATCCGCGTGATCCGGCTGACACATCCAATAGTAAAATAAACAATCTCAAAACTTTTGTGACAAAAAGTACAACAGAAAATCCAAGCAGGCCGTTACACTGGGGTCCATTTGATTGGATGCTTGAAACCAATTCAAAATTCAAACAAAGTCAATTGAAATCCAAGATTCCAAGCGACGCGACAGCTAACGCAATTCAAGAAGAGATGATTGATCAGATATGTTTGGTTGAAGTGAAGTGAGGGTCTTTTTTAAGGTCACCACAGCAGGAA
>CAESWR010001664.1:478718-499753 GCA_903171835.1 Mullus surmuletus | reverse complement strand
CGTGCTTACGACGGTGTGTTTCTGTATATATTTATCTATTGATCCCTAAACAAACACTTTCTCATTTTGTCTGCAGTACTTTTGCATGTTCAGCTAAATGACAATACAGTTTGATTTGAATTGAATAGATACAAAATCCAGGGTCCACTCAGTCCTAGACGGAGGAAAAATGAGACCACGACCTTGAGATCAAGACCAATCTAGAGTGCTCCAACACTGAAAACCAGTGTAACCAGTGTATTTCTTTCGTTTCTTCCCTCTTCAAAACTATAGCTCAACAGAAAACCTGATTATGATGTACGAGGAAAACAGCATTTCAAGGTGACCATCTTTCAAAGACTGTTTTTTGGTGACATTCTGGCGTGTGTGTGTGTGTGTGGAAGCTTGTCAAGTGACACAAAGCAGAAGATCAAAGCCAGTCAAAAGTATTTTCATCGAGTCGCTCAGCCGATTTCCAAAAAGATTAACAACATTGATGTGGCCTGGAAACTACAACGTCCAGAGCTCGTTATTTTGAAAATAATCGTCGCCCGCGCATCTCCGTGTGTTGATAGGTATGTAACCAATCCCAATCCGGAGTTGACACGCCCGTTCTGAAAGATGCAGTGGCGAGATGAAAAGACTTTTCCACAAACGCGACTCTCTGACAGGTTATATTATCAGCATCCGCGTCACATTAGAGGCGCGCTGGGAAAAAGCAAAGTCCATGAATTATGCAACGCGGGAGGAGCGAAAAGTCGGGAGCTGGAGAGGAGAGATTGCCATGTGGAAAGTCTGCCCACACTCGCGCAAACATAAACACACACACACAGGCCGATTCCTTTTCCGAACCCAATTAGGCTTTGTATGTGTGTGTGTGTGAATGGATGCAAACACCAGCGCCCCCCTGGAGGTTACATAACCCGACACTGTTTGTTTTTTTCATCCTTCTCTGGCGTCTTCCCGGTAATTTCTGCGGTGTCTCTGCCCAAAGCCGGGGGTCCAACGTTCAAAAAACGGAAATAAACACGGTGAGGGAGGAGATGATCGGAAAGACTCAAACCGGAGGAACCTGACTTGAAAATGAGTAAAAAAAATTGAAGGCATCAAAGCCAAAACTTCTTCCCCTCAGGCCGTGATGCAGTGCGGCTCGCTTCGTGCTCTGGTGAGTCAGGAAAAATACCCGTGGTCAGCGGCCAGGACCCTTTTTTTTAGGGGGGCTGCTCTGCCAAGAGGAGGTAAACTGAGCATACTGACCCGCAATAAAAAATAAATCACTGGCTGAAAATAACCAGCCCGAGTTATTTGTCTGCAAACTCATCTTAAAGGATTGTTTTACAAGGATGCGACGACCTTGGAGAGACGACCTTTGTTCTATCTTCGCCTGGAGTCGCAGGTTGTTTTGGACAATAAAACATCTTGTGAAAGTCTTTATTTTTTGGTCTCCATTTACCCAAAACTTGTTCATAGGTGCAGAAAAAAGACCAGGATATACATCTGCCTCAAAATTTTCCATCCTCTAAGGCCCTACTCACTTCCACCAACATAAAGTTGATGAAGGAGCATTGTAGAAAAACTCCCTTTAACAGAGGAAACCACTGACTACGTTTCCATGCAGTCAATATTTGGGGTTAAGGTCCATATTCCGGTTACTGAAACATTTGGAATATGCTGTTTCCATGTGTGAACAAACAGGTTTCTTCCTGTATCCATGGAGATTGGAATCAATTGGGATATCCTGATCAAAGCAGCCACGCACGGAGAACGTCTGCTACAAACCCTGCTTGGCGTTAACTTTGTGCTCCACTTTTTGTGGATCTGTCTATCCCGCTACTTTCTAGCATCTCTAAATGCCATGATGTTTGTGTCTTTCATCACACCTCTAATAGACATAAGACTTGAGATTAACGTTTCAGTAGTATATTTATAGAGTTATTTAGAAGAATAGAAGAAGATAAAATTAGAATAATTTTCTATTAGAATAGAATAAAATTATATACACAGCGTTGGTAGTCTTTTGGGTGCTCGCAATGCGGCCATCTGAAAAGATTGACAGGAAACCACGGCGGTGAGATTGTTTAAAACACAAGCCGCTGCACCAATGACTTGCGTGTTGTCCCCTGTTGCTGTGAAAAACCACGGGTGGCGGGCGAAAATGTTGATAACAACGCTTGGGTCAAGAGGCTGCTCGAGGCCCCGGTGGACGCGAGCGCGACGGTGCACCGCCCACTGTGAGCTCAACCCTGAAATAACATTGCACCGCTGCCCACTGCAACTCCACTCTTGGGAGTCGCTCGGCAGCGTGACCCGGGGGCGGCTGGGAGGAGCTCAACCTAATGCAAATGTCCTCTGACATGAGGAGGGCAGCGACCCGCACACAGCTTCTGTGGATACCACGGGAAATACTCAGCGGTGTACAAGTACCTCCAGCCAAGCGTTGAGGTTGGAGAGCTACCAAGATGTGCAGTAGAAGGGTGGCAACAGGAAAAATGACCTTCCTAACCTGACCTTCCTACCAGAGCTGGCCCACAATGGCTCAGTGATGTCAGACTTCCATATCCAAAGATCTCAGCGTCCAGCAAACACGTAGCAGCGCAGTGCACTTCCTTTTGCAGGTGTTTCTACAGCACAATGTCAGCTAGACCCGTCCTAAACGATGTTCCGATTCTGATACCAGGAGGAAAATTCCCCAAATACTGGCATTTTTTTGCAGTAGGTGTGTCTAAGCACTGACCCCGTAGCAACTTGGCTATTTTAGCGTGAAAAAAAAATCTAAAATTTTCCATAGCTTATAGGGACAATTCAGATCCTCACCCTCAGTGTCATTCATCAGCAGTGACTTTTCCCCCACTTCAAAGAAGTAACCCATTTGCATGACGAATTCTTGGCCACAAAAAAGTCAGACCTCGCAATCATCTGGTACTATTTTCCCTCTCTTTGTATCACTGCCCGCACCATCATCAGTTGTTTCACAGCGTTTACATGCTGGGAAGGAGGGCGTGTCTTCTCTCACGCAGTGGTCTCCTAACTCCTCCTTCCTCCTTCAGCAGATGGAAAGGTGCACTCAGTGATACGAACGGGGGGAAAATAGTACCAGATGATCGCGAGCTTGGACTTTTTTGCAGCCAAGAATTCGTGATCCAAATGTATTACTCTTTTGAACTCATGTTGTTTTTTTGGAGCAAAACGCTTTATCCGTGAGACCTCAGCAACTAGACGGAACTACTTTCTGCAACACCGAAAACGGGCCGGAACTCCTCTCACGGGACAAAGTGGCAGAAAAGTCACTGCTAATAAACAATACTGATGGTGAGGATCCATTACAAATTCCTGCCAAAAAATCTGAACTATCCTTTTAAACTGCGTTCACAGCAGACGTGACTGATGCGACCACTTTACATGCAAAGTCACTGTACAGCAACATTTAGGCGTGACCTGCCCCCACACGACAGACGCGATCTGAGCGACTTGGTCGCGCCTCCAGAGCAACCAGGTCCAGGGACGGACTGGGACTAAAACCCAGCCCTAAACTTTGACTTGCCCACAACAACCAGTGCGCTGAAACTCATCGGCCCCAGACACCCCAGCGTCAAAATACTTAAATCTTAACACATCACATGAACTATAGCTTCCAAATTTTAGCAATAGCATCGATGTTGACTAGATGTTGTTAAGAGCGTAGTGTAGAATATTCACTGAGAAATAAACAACACACTCCAGATGTCTCTCTGCTGAACAATACAATGCAGTGCATGCTGGCTGTCCTGGAGTACCAGCCGTTCGGTGATCCTCCAGAACCTCCAGATGGCCAGTCCCCCCCTGACCGGGTCGCGTCACTAGGTTGCCAAAGTTGAAAAATCAGTCAATCATAAAATTTCCGGCGACGTCCCGGTTGGCTGTGTTGTGACAGCTAATCAGTGTTGACTTTACTGGCTTCACTGGACGCCGTATTGCTCAGATTACTGTCTGCCGGCACCCGCAGATTTCTGACACCGTGGTGCAGTGGGGGGGAGGCGACGTGTAGTCGTGTGTTTATCCGGTGTTTCTGGGACTTGTACATCAAGTCCGGACGCTGTCTCGGTCATTGCCGAAATCACAAATAAAGTTTCACAGAGAAACCGGAAGTAGAACAGAGCGGGCATGACGTTACTGAGTGACTAGAGGGTTGGGCGCAATGGTCATAAAATGAGCCACGCGACTGATGTGAGCGGTGCAATATTGGTCACCAAGTCGCGTCTGGTGTGAACGCAGCTTTCGGGCGCTGTCACACCCAGATGAGATGCTAAAAACGCCATGCCAGGAAACCAGTGTGTTCCTGTGATACGCCGTGTCTGACTGTCCTTCAAGAGGCTTTTTGAATGAGCGTAGACGCTCAAGGGTGAAAATATTTTCTACTTCTGGGCGTCCAGGGTGGCCCAGACAGCCAATGGAATCCATGGACTCAAGTGAGGGGAGGGGCTTTATTTCCACATCCACATCCACTTCCTTATTGTTTTGGGAGAGCTCACATTCATCTATGTTAGTACAGTACATCTGTTCATTTGAAATAAAGACCAAAAAAATGAAAACTGCTGCTCTCTGAAATTTTTTTTTTTTCTTAAGATTTTGAAGAGCCTTGTTACATCTGTTGACTTTTCCGATGGCGCGGGACAGCTCGGTCTGCCGCCATCTGTCTGCTGTCACGGCCTGTTAGGATATAAACTTCACCCCCTTCGATTTGCAGCCTCCTTTGGTGAAGGGGGAAAACTGCAGCATTCAGTTTCTGTTGAGATATTGACTTTTAGATGATGTTTGAAATGGAAAAAAACGATTGGGGAGGCAAAAATGCAAGTTTGATCACAATGTGGTATCAAGATGCTTTCAAACGTTCAAATGAAAAATAAGAGCTGTAATATATTTTGTTTTTGTTGGTGAAATTGATTTAGAAACACATTTGGATTGAAAAAAGTGTTGTTCAGGAACTGGTATTGAGCGAACGTATCGTATTTCTTTAGAAATAATGACCCAATAACCGCTTCTTCACATGGCTGCATGCTTGCCACTCTGCAAACTCTCTGGAAAGTCAATCTATTTGTTTGCTTCGCTTCTCCAGTGAAGAAAAACAGCCACAACCCAATACTGGATTCTCCAAACTGAAAAGATTCCGCAGAAGCACGACCCACAGCTAGCACGCCCTACCTGCCATTTTGGCTAAAGGCCAAATTCCACCGGATAAGTAACAGCTCTGCGGTGTTCTCCAAGGCCTATCTAGACAATTCTAATCAGCAAATGAAAGTTTAACCCTGAAGACCCTAAAAACTGCTGTAAAAATAAAATATATAAATATTTTTTCCCACTTTAAATGAGACAATATTTTTTATCAACTTCAGCTTGAAATAAATATATATCACATATTCATTATTATGGGGGATGTTAACCCTCTAAATGCCAGTTTGTTTACATAACTCCAGAATATTTTATTGGAAAAAAAATGCAAAACCACCAATAATAAAATGCAATTCAAGCAGGATTTGATCATTAGTAATATTATTATTATTATTATTATTATTGTTAT
The DNA here is from genome assembly GCA_903171835.1 of Mullus surmuletus. Lineage (NCBI taxonomy): Eukaryota > Metazoa > Chordata > Actinopteri > Syngnathiformes > Mullidae > Mullus > Mullus surmuletus. The sequence continues at coordinate 494,220 of CAESWR010001664.1, read as the reverse complement.
TAGAGCCTCAGATGGGTCAGTGATTAGCAGCAACATTGAATTTGAGGCAATCTTATTTTTACTGCAGGGACACAATTTTTATAGCAAACTCACTTATTAGTTCCTGGGCACAAATTTATCTCCTTCCAAAACACTGCTGTAAAAATGTCATATGTTAATATTTTTTACAACTTCAAAGTCAGTCTTGTTAATCAGCTAAAGATACAGGCCAGACAGGAAATTGTTCCGTGTCTACAAAGATTTTCAAAATAATGAGTTTAATTTACAATCGAAGATGGAACGTTGTTGGAGGTGATGTTTCTCCCTCCGACAGCTACAGATGCTACCGTCTCATGACTCTTTATTAACTCCAATACCCGACCAGTGTTGCTTCCGAGTTGGTAGGTCAATAAAAAACAAACCAACTGTTCGCGACGTGTTTGCTAGAAACGAGACAGGCGGATGGACGTGTCCCTTTCCGCGTGTGGTGGAACGAGCCAATAGGGGTGTAAAAAGTTATTCTTAAGAACTTTACAGGGCCTACATATTATGTTACATGACATGTTTCTGAATTCACGGTACACGGTTCATGTCAAAAACAACTATACTTGTTCTCTAGTATTTCATACATACATCTATTTGAATTCAAGCAATACCACATTTATAATATAAACATATGTTCATTCATAACGTAAAATGATTGTCTACTTTAAACAAGGAGCTATCATATTGTTTCATACCCCATACCCAGTTCAAGATATACTGTCCTGAATCGTATCGTACCTCATGTATCGACATACGTATCAGATCGTCATGTAGCCAGTAAGTGTTGTTTTGCCCTCCAGGTGCGCCTAAACTCAAAATGCTGCAAAGAAAGTCGCTTCTACAACTGAAATATTTCACGTCCGACACTGAACCTTGCTCACTTTACATACTTCATTGACCTGCAATAACATCCGTCACGCCGCGACAGCCAAAGTGACGCTATATCACCATAAAGGAGACGTAAGTGTCGTTAAAGTGTCATCTGCCGCCCCGCCGCACTGTATCCAAAGCCACTTAGCATCGCACGTAAGGCTCCGGCCCATCTCCTCTGGCGACCTTTCTCATTTTCAAAACTAATAGTGGCGATGAATTTCCATGAATCTCATTGTCTTTAGCAGAATGGATTGATGCCCGTTTGGTGGGCCTCCATCCGTCTCCCTCTGGAGCCCCCCCTCTTCTTCGCCTCCAATATGGCAGTTAATGAATGCCGAGTGGCGGGATCCGCCGTGCTGTATCACTCCTCTGGCTTTCATCGCGCGCCCTCTGTGGATTCGCGCAACGGCCAGTCGCAAGTTTATTATGTGCCAACACGCACATCATTTAAAAAACCAAAAAAAACAAAGTAGTTGCTTTGATAGTGGCGGTCGGAGAGGGGGAGGGTGAACACCGGGACAGCTGGGACTGAAAGACAAAGCAAAGTGACCCATGTTAGCGCGGCAGGCGTGATCCGGGTGGGCCGCGTGTCGAACCTGTTCTATTTTGTGCCAGCGTTGTTTTGCCAAGGTGATTTGACAGCGGTTTCAGAAAAATGCAGTTTTATTTGACAAAACTTGCCTCCAGCTGAACCCTGAACGCTTAGATACACTACGACCTGGAGATCTGAGAACATCCACAAGCATTAGTCAACATTCACATTGTATTACTAGATTATTAACTTATATTAAGAAAATGAGCATACTGCTAATCATTCCCATATAGTCACTTACTTTATTATTTTCTATTATATGAATGTACATAGTGTACATGAATATTTGCCCATACTGGATATCTTTATTTCTTTAACCATATTTCGGGTTGGTGGCGTGAACATCTCCATGTCATTTTTGCCTGCAGCAGCTCATGGATCTCGCAGCCCCAGTTGATTATAATAACACAATCCACTTGGCTGCACCTGCTGTACATTATAAAATATTTCAGCAAAATAGAGCTGAAAAAAAAACAAACAAAAACACTACTTCCTATTATTTTTTTCGTCTGTCTGATTGATGAAAAAGTGATCTTAAAAGAAGAGACATATGCGCATATGAGTATAATCCCAGATGAGTCAGTGGAGGAGCCATTTCTATAAGTCTCCTTTCGGTAGTGACGTCCTGCGCCCCCCTCCCACCGAGAGCAGCGGGACTCGGATAAACGGTTGATTATTGCGACGAATATCTGAGTCCATCGTGTTGTTTCTACAGGGTAGTCAAAAGTATTCACATTCATTACTCAGTCAGGTAGAAATATAGATACTAGGGTTTAAAAAGACTTCTGTAGAAGTTGAAGTATCAACGCAAGCTTTTTACTCAAGTAAAAGTGATGGTGCGTGCAGTGATACGAAGGGAGGGAAAATAGTACCCGGTGATTGCTAGGTCTGACTTTTTCACGGGCAAGAATTTGTGATGCAAATAGATTACTCTTTTGGACGCATATTGTTATTTTGGAGCAAAACGTTTTATCCGTGTGACCCCAGCAACTAGACAGAACTACTTTCTGCAACACCGAAACCGGGCCAGAACGCCGTGCTGGGGACTCAGTGGGGGAAAAGGCACTGCTGATCAACCACACTGATGTTGAGGATCTCATACAACTTAATGTCAAAAAATCTGAACTATCTCTTTAAGTAAGGTACCAAAGTATTTGTTCTTCATGTTCAGCGAAATGTCCGAACATCTCGCGTGTAAACCTTTCCATCGTGTAATTGCAATGTTATGAATAATTGTGCAGCTGTTCGCCCCGCAACACCTGCACCCCCCCAGAGACGCCACAGCTGGCGGAGGCCAATCCGCTCCTGCGTGACTAAATAGCGTCCAATAAGGTGGTGGCGCCATGGGAAAAAAACCTGCAAGCAGGTATGAAAACGACCTGAGGACTCATCTACAATCACAGATTTGCTGCCTCTTCTTTGATGGCTTCTGCCCGGCAAAACCGGATTGTCTTCGCCAAAACGGCTGATGGATTTTTTGTTTTCTTTTTTGCCACCTGCCTGAGAGCTTCGGTAAGGAGCCCGAGATTGACTCTGGCCAGGAAGCGGGTTGTAGAGAGCGGTAACGGCCTGCCTTGTATGCAAAGCTAAGTGATAATAGGAACGGAGTCGGCCCATTTCCTGTTTCCTCTTGGGGTGCTGTTGGGGGAATGGGGGGGGGAGGGGGGGGGCGCTGCCGCCGCTCCGTCTGGAGTGGCCTAATTGCTGTATTTGTCAGCAGACCCATTAGGAATCATTTGGTTTCCACAAGAGTTATTGAAATGTGCTGGTGAGGCGCAAAGAAGCTACTCTCACTGTAAACAAGACCGACGAGTCGCTGCAGCGACGACACAGCAACGCCTGATTTACAACTCCCCTGACTGACAGACAATCGACGGGGCAACAAGGTTTTAATTGGTCAGAGGGGGCGGGGGCGCACTTGGACAGTCCACACACACATACACACATACTCAGATCGCCTCCCTCCCCACGCTCGTGTTCAAACGGTCCGAGACATTCCAGTCAGCTGTTCTATTTTTAAACGCTGCTACCTAATTACAGCCTCTCCTGTCCATCCGCATCCGAGGGGATGGACCCTTTCTGGATGAGGGAGGATAAAAATAGCAACATTCACACAGAAATACACACACACAAACGTTCAAACAAAGACACCAGCCCACACAGCATGAATATTTAGCATTGCAGAACCTCTGATACTGAAGCACCAGGCGGTTGTACCAATATGGCAGCAAATGAGGATATAAGATGTGAACATTTTGATGATTTTATTTTGAAAAATGGAACAAATTTAACACAGCTTGGTTTGATTTGGAACAAACTAGGCCCGCACGAGATGAAACGAATACCACAATACACACAAAGAAGGTTAAGGTATTTACAAAAGCCCAGACATATTCCTGGTGTTCCCTCACCTCCTCCAAAAAAGTCCCATTCAAAAATATCCAAATATTTAGTTTAGCTTCTCTCCAGACCTCCATGCTTTCTACTCATCAAAGACCTGGACCTCATCGTCTTCAATGGCTGCCGACTCATTATGACTGGGTGCACTGCAACAAAACCCTGAAAATTAACAATATTCCCAGGCTAAAATTCGCACGGAAATTTTAAGGAAACTTCCTGAAAGTGACCGTAAATTTTCCACCCCCTTGCAACCCTTCGCGCTGATTGGACCTCATCTACAAGTGAGAGTTTTAAAGACGGACAGCCTCCAGGGATCAACCCCAGCAATCACGACCAGAGAAAAAATGTGAAAAAAGTTCTCTGCAGAGAGGAAGTTTTGAAGGGTCAATCAATCATATTCTAAAGGACCTTGTAGGTGACTGCCATTTTACGGAGGCGTCTAACTGCCGTCCTGATGTAAATGTGTCTATGGAGTTCCTGGGGATGTTTATTGTTTTTTTACTGATTTACTGATGTTTTTTGACTATTTACAGTGTAAAAATCCCCCAAAAAACATTTGATATTTGATATGTATCTTTTCAGCCTGAAGCTGATAAACAAGACTGACTAATTTAAAGCTGGAATGCCTCAAATTCAATGTTGCTGCTATTCATTGACTGATCATCTAAGGCTATAATAATAATGATATAATAATAACAACAACAACAACAACAACAATAATAATAATAATAATAATAATAATAATAATAATAATAATAATAATAATATCTTCATTGAATTACATTTTATGGAAATTATTTGAATTTTTGTATTTTTTCCCCGTTTAAAATACTGTGGAGTTACGTGAACAAACTTAAAAAATAATTAGTAGTTGATATACCTGTATATATTTCAACCTGAAGTTTATTAAAAAGAATCGCTCATTTAAAGTGCAAATGTTATTTTTACAGCTGTTTTTAGAGGGGGGACATTTTTTGTTCTGAGGGACGATTGAGAAAGTTTTTTTTAAGGAAATCTTAAGGGTTATGAAAACAATCGTACTTCCGACATGATCTCTCAGCTCTTGCAAATGTTTTCACGATGGAGACAATAAAGAAGAGTGCATTTATTGTGATTTATCAGTCCAGTAAAGCAGTTGCTCTTTTTCTTTTTTTTCTACGATCCACTGCCGACCAGAGCTTCATCAAATCCTGACGTGTCATAAAACATCGTTATTTTGAGAGATTTCCTTTTGAAGGTGACCTTCTACCACAAGTGGCCCTTAATCAACCAGAGCTTTATGACTAATAGGAATGGATGATGCACCTTTGGCCGGCCGGTGGCTGGTGTTTGCTCTGTCCAAAAGGCTTCAAATCGTCATCAAAGAAAAGATAAAGGACATTTGATGGGGTGAAAACACCAAAACGCCCACCTAACTGGGTCAAGTAAGTTCAAGTAGATCAAGTAAAAATACCTCGTAACCCTACTTAAGTATAAGTTTTGGGTATGTATACACCATTTTTCTTGTCCAGTTTTGTTATCTTACATCCGTTGCCCTCCGAGATTCCTGCAGCTAAGCTTGGATGTACATTTAAATTCCAATAAAGGCTATTGATAACATGCCTCTGAAGTTTGACTTTTTGCAACAATACTATTCAACAAGTCATCATATCTTCCACTCCATGAAACACATGTCAATGCTCAGTATTAGGGCTGCACAATTGATTAAATTTACATCAAACCCGCAATATTTTGCTGCCACCACTATATGCGCATAATCGTCCACGATATTGACGTTTGAACTACTCATGGCTCTGCTGCATTTCAAATCAAGCACTTCCTCAACTTACAATCAGCCAATCCCCACTGGTTGCCATGTTTTTTTTGAAAAATGTTAAAAGTATCAATTCATGTGGAATTGAAATAAAAAGATATTGTTCATAAGCTCACTTATTCAAGGAATCTTTATTCACAATTATGCTACATCATAACACATAGGAACTTGCTTTGCCATTATTGAAGTGCATATCTTTTTTGGCAAATAATAATGAATAACCATGATCAATACTCGTCATATCAAAAGTGGTGCGGTCCAAACTTTCGTCCTTAATGGCATCCCCCCCCGCCCGCCTTACATTACTTTTACTTATATACTTTAAGTATCAGTACTTTTACACTTTTACTTGAGTAAAAAGCTTTTTAAACCCTAGTATCTACACGTCGACCTGAGTAATGAATGTGTATATTTTTGACACCTGTACACCTAACACCGTTTTGATATCTGAATCGCCACTCCTCCGATAACGCGAAGCCTGAAGGCCGAGGTTTGTGAGTTTAACGATGCTTCTTGTCTGTTTACTGTGGAAATTCAGGCTGCAGCGAAAATAATCAAATATTTATCGGAAGAGTGGAATCACAATCACTGGGGGAAAAACAAAAAAATCAATGCACGTAACTTGGCGTAACGCAGTGGGAGGCCAAGACAGTCTGACCTCAGACACTGGGCGGCGTTCAGGGGCTGGGAGGGCTGGGGGGGCTGGGGGGGGGCACGCCGGACGGAGGAACGAATTATTCCGATCTAAGAAATCCGTGACTCTCTTCATTCTGTTTCTTTGAGTAAAAATCTGGGGATCGAGGTGCATCGAGCATCGAGCATCACATGGCGAGGAAAGACGCCGGGCTGCAAGCGCACGGCAACCAGACCCTGTGATGCTACATCCGGAGTTACTATGGTAACCCGTTCCCCCAAGAGCGCAAGCCAGCTGACAATCAAGTCCCGCTAATAAAACGTATTTGTGTATTCTTTGTGTGTGCGCGCGAGCGTTTGTGTGTGTGTGTTCCCGTCAGCGCGCTGATGGGGCGAGACAGAGTTTAATCTCCGCAGATTAAGCGTGTCTGCGTTCATCACAAGACCAAAAAAAATATGAGACAGAGAGGAGAACACAATCAAACAGGATTTGACGGATTTTACACGCTAATGATTGGCCTGTGGAGGCTAGCGTGGCGGGGGGAGCAGAAGAAGAAGAAAAAAAGATAAAAATGTGGGAGTGAATTAGCCAAAGGGAAACCAAAGGGTGAGAAGGAGGGTCATGGGAGAGTTAGAGGGAGAAACGGAAAGAGAGACAGCAGGAGAGGAGAGGAGAGGAGAGGCGCAGTGCATGCTTTAATTAGAGGGGCTATAAATAACCTGGGGGCCTGACATTTGAACATGGAGACCTGCTGAACGTCTCTCTGTGTTTTCTGCCTGATGTTTGAACACATGCCACCAATTTATACGTCCTCCTCCTCCGCCTCTCCCGTCTCCCCCGTCTCTCCGCTCTGAGTCCCTCCTCTTGTGCACTTGTCAATTTTCCTGTCACTCTCCCTCTCACACGAGCACACACACACATCGTCACTCTCATCCGTTTTCAAGTCCGGCGAAAGTGACATATCAAAAGCAGGGTGTATTTTATTTTCTAATTCTTTCTTTCCTCCCTGTGTTTTTCATCAGCTGTCAGGGATAGGAGTGAACACGGAGAAAGACTCGGCAGCCGGCGTGATGTCAACACTCCGCCACTTATAGCTCTCTCTGACACCTGCTGCTGGAAAACAAACTGCGCGTGTGTGTGGACGCTGGAACTCTGCGGTTAGGGCTTGTTTCCTGTGAAGCGTTTCTTGACGGATCGCAGCGCGGCTCTGATACGACATTATTAAAGGGATAGTTTGGATTTTGTGACACAAAGTTGTATGAGCTCCTCACCATCAGTGTGGTTCATCAGCAGTGACTTTTCCACCACTGTGTCCCATGAGCGGAGTTCTGGCCCGCTTCGGTGTTGCAGAGAGTAGTTCCGTCTAGTTGCTGGGGTCACACGGATAAAGCGTTTTGCTCCAAAAAACAACCTGCAACATGCCGTAAAAAAGTCCGACCTCGAAATCACCCGGTACTATTTTCCCTCCGTTCGTATCACTGTGCAAACCTTTCCATCAGCTTAAGGAGGAAGGAGGTGGAGGGAGATCACTGCAACGTTTCCTTCTACCTCCGTCTCCTTCCAAGCATGTACACGCCGTGAAACAGCTGATGATGGTGCGCGCAGTGATACGAACGGAGGAAAAATAGTGCCTGGTGATTGCGAGGTCGGCGTAAATATAAATGTGAGCTACAGACACATTGTGCCGGAGCTATCCAGAAGCTGCTTTCAAGCTAGCGGCTGCGACGTGACTTTACTCAGTGGCTCAAATACTTCCCTGTTCTTTCCCTTCTTCACTTTGAAGATTGCAAGTGAAGAACCGATTTACAGACACTAGTTGAAGCTATGCTGGAGTGCAATGAGTCAGCAAAATGTCTTTCCCATCTGTTTGAGTCTTACTGTTCGCGAATTAAGACTGTGTTAGCTAGGTAAGTTAGCAGAATACATGCTGGTTCCTCTTTTTTTATGTTAAGTAGTAAATGTGAGCTACAGGCACATTGTGCGCAAGCTAGTTAGAAGCCGTATTCAAGCTAGCGTCTCCAACGTGACTTTATTCAGTAGTCTGAATAAAGTCACGTTGAGTAGAATATTTCCCTGTTCTCTACTTCTTCCTCTTCTTTGAGGTTCTAAAGTGAAGAACTATTTCAAATGAATCACGGTGTGACTTACAGAGGCTAGCTGAAACTACTGTACGCTGGAATGCAATGAGTCTGTTTTTGTTTTTAATTCTTACTGTCAGCAAGTTAAGACTGTGTTAGCTCAGTCAGCTGTAAGGACAAATGTTGGTTCCTTGTTTTCTTTATATGTTAGCTAGTAAATTTGAGCTACACACACATTATATGGCTGCATTCAAGCTAGCAGCTGTAAACTATGACTTTATTCCATAAAAACAACCACTTTGCTCTAATTGGCCAATGCATTTCTACCAATTGCCAACATTTTTTGCTGTCGGCTGGTGGGGACATGAATTTTTGGGTAAACGGAGGAGGTAAAAGCTCAACAATAACCAAGTTCTGCCTAGTTTTAAAAGTAGAACTGCATTATTTAGCATGGCAGACACTCCGGAATTGGATATTTTTCTCACCGCACTTCCCCGGTTATCACGACTTTAGCGTGAAAGAGATTTGAAGAGGAACTTACGACAGGAGAGAGCGACACAAAAGAGAGGGGGAGAAGACTTTGGATGTCTTTGTCAAATTCAAAGGGGGAGGAAGCAGGAGGGACGGCTGGGGATCTGAAGCGACGGGAGGAGCGCTGGCAAAGTGTGCGAGGGGATGCGGAGGTTGTTCATCTCTGTCTGGGGAGAGCCTACCTGATTTGCCGGCAATAAGACCCGAGTCATTACTCACCGAAGCCCAGCGGTAACACTCCTCCCCTCCATCTCCGCTCCGCACCCATCCATCTCTCCGCTCCCCTTGTTTGTGTGCAGAGGGTGCTAAAAACACGCCGGGGTGAGGGGCCCAGGTCCAGCCCCCAGACACACATGGGGAGATACACAACAGAGCGGGCGACAGCTGATCAATAGAGGAGGAGCGACGGCCAGATGAGATCTCAGAAAACAGAGTGAGAGCGGAGAAGGGACCTCTAAAGCGCAACAGCTCTGTCATTACGGACGGATGCGCACGCCGGATGCGAGCACACAGCGAAAGGGAGACGAGCGAGCATTCGTAATGAGCTGCATTTTCCCTGGCAGGATTTGTTTACTTGCACCAAGGGGGGAGAAGGGTAAAAAAAAATTAAAAATTAAAACAGGGAACTATTAGAGCCACTTCCTGGATGAATAAACCTGGCTAAACTTTGGCTGTTCAGACCGCGTCGCCTGTTTAACCAGTGTTTGTGTGCCGCTGTGAGTCACGCACCGCAGGAAAAAAAAAGCCCCCCTTTTTTCCCTCTTTCAATAGCCTGGTAATAAGGTTTGAGCCCGCCAATATGGTGCTGCCGATAAGCACAAAGGCCAATAATCCATACAAATATTAGTCCAAGGTTTCAGAAATGGCTGGGCAGATTCAGGGTGTGCATGCAGCTGCGCGTACAAAAACCTGCGTGTGCGCTTACACACCATTTAAAAAACATGATTAGTAACCAAAATTAATAAAAAGCTCCATCAAGAAGCAAGTTTTCTCTGTTTTGTACACACACACAGAGCTAACAGGTGATGGATGTAATCACATGTTCACTGATGGAGTCAGTATAGGACATGTAGGCGGGTTTAACCCTTAAGAGTTGCCCACAATGTTTTTTGGTCCAGATGTTTTTTTAACCAATTAGAGCATAGGTTCTCAAAGTGTGGGCCGTGGGTCAATGGCAGCCCGCAGAAACATTTCTGTCAGCCTGCGATGGATGGTTAGTTTTAATCCAACTGTACATTGCTCTGAAAGGATGAATCTCTGTTTCTGGGGTCATCTATATGGATAAGCGATAATTACAGGTGTGGTTTAGACCTCACTTGACCTCCCCAATTTCCATGTTTCTCAAGGTTTTCTCAAGTTTTGCCAGGTTTAGCCTCATTTATTAATTAATATGTGTTTATTGCACATTATTGCATGCAGACCAATAAATGTAAATTGTAGAGATGCAACCTGGTCATTAAAATGATTAAATGAATGAATGAATAAATGTTCTTTCCATTTTTTTTTCCTTCATCGGCCCTCAGTCATAAATTGGGTTCCTACATTGACCCTCAGCTATCAAAACTTTGAGAAACCCTGATTTAAAGGGTCAAAATCTCAAAAAATATTTGATGTTTGATATTTATCTTTCAGGCTGAATTAACAAGACTGACTAATTAAAAATATTAATATATTATGTTTTTATAGCAGTCTTTTGGAAGGATTTGATTAAATTTGATTTGATTTGATTGATTTGATTTGATTGAAAAGACTGACTCTTTTAAAGAGTATATATATCTATATGTTGACGTTTTTCATCCTGAGGGACAATTGAGAACGTTTTTAAGGGTTAATTTCCCAAAGTTCAGCTGGCTACAACTCACTTCACCCTGTTTTTGCACATATTCACCTATTGACCCGCACAGCAGGAGCATGCGCAACATTTTTTCCCCCTGCAGCTCCTTCACAGCTGTTCATGTTTATATTTTATCTTCCACCCGCAGTCACTTTTGAACTCAATTCCCTATAAAGGAGCCCGACCCGAGCATTTCATCTCCACCGTTGGCTTATCATGACTTGAGCACTGCGGTCTGCAGCGGCAGAGCAAACATGCAAAAATAAATCACCATCTGAAACTGACAACACGTCTTCACGTGGCGCAGACATTCGCTTCCAAATACAGTATGGATGGGTGTGAAAGACAGCCAAAAATAAAAACCACTTTGAGAGCGGGTAGGCGTTTTTTTTCCCGTGATGAAGATGAGCTGGAGCTGCCTTTCTGGGGTGTCCCGCTTCTACGGAACGACGAAGCCGTGACTGAAAAAGGACATGCAGGCCAGAGAGAGGGATGTGATTTGTTGGTTGTCATGGAGAGCTGAGTGCAGAAATGCTAAACATGCAGGGATACAGAGACTCAGAAATGGATTAAACTAATGGTTGACACTGAGCTGTTGACATTAAATGTGCCTCCAAATCTAAATTTTTCCCTTGCTCATTTCTTTTGTTGTTGTTAACTCTCCATACGAAAATATCATATAATAATATATTTTCCACTTTAAAGAAATCAATCTTTTTAATCAACTTCAGCCTGAAATATATATGACACATTATTTATTTTGGGGGATTTTAAATGCCTGTTTGTTTGCGCAATTCAAGGAAGATTTAATTATTATTTTTAAATAGTTATATAGCAGATTGTCTTGTTACTTCCTAGTTTTAGATTAGAACGCACACCAGGACTTCAAATAAAAAAAAGAAATTACAGTGATATCCTTTAGAAATCCAAAATTGCTTGAAAGTGGTCTGGACAAAAATCGTCCCCAGGGACTCTTAAGAGTTGACAGGGAACCTCGCCAATGTTCCCACAGCCCTATGTTCCTACATTTCCTTTTTCATATATTCTTTATAATTTTTTATTCCCCTTTTTCCCACTTTGGTATCCAATTACACACAACCTATTACTCAGTAGCAATGGACTATAGATAGAATGTAGCTTTTAGCTAAATCTGGTGAGCACATATCTTTGTTTACTGCAAACATTCAATGTAAGTCCTAGAAAATGTGGGAACATAGAGGTGTAAGAAAAAAATCAATATATCGATACACCAAAATATTGCGATTTTTTACGACAGGATACAGTATTTTGTATTTCATCTGCTGCTCCCCTCTTATGAGAGAAAAACATCTCGCGATGCCTCAGGTTTTGAGGGGTGCTTATAGTATCCCAGTACATCGCAATTTATTGTATCGCCACCCCCTGTATTGGGATGAGGACACAGCGAGATCGAAGGGTTCTCCGTGGATTACTAGCCTGCCCAGCAAGCGGAAAAGGCGGCGCGGAGACAGAAAGCAGAAGCAAGGTTGCTGGTCAGGCTCAGATGCTAGGCTACGTAAACAACCTCACAGGCCAGCATTACCGAGTTTTATCTTTCCTCACTGGGAAAAAATCTCCCCTTGCACATTACTATACCAACACAAAGTTCATAGCTAAGCTTGCCTACCTCTGTGACATTTTTTCACACATGAACCAACTCAACATCTCACTTCAAGGGAGAAATAGCAACATATTTTTTGTTGCAGACAAAGTTAAAGCTTTCAGGAGGAAGCTTGCTTTGTGGATTAAAATGGCCCGGGAAGCGAGAATGGACATGTTTCCACTTTTGTCAGACATTTTGGAAAACTCCCCTCAGGTGAAGATCAGAGTCAATCCTTCAGCACCTCACACTACTGGCAAATAAATTTGATGAATATTTTCCTGAAGATCCTAGAGAGGGACACATGTGGGTTGTGGACCCATTTTCAGTGGATCCCACTTGCCTTACCCTTATCAGAGCTTCTTGATGTTTCCACTGATAGCACTTTGAAGGGGCAGTGGGGCAAACTGGAACTAGGCTCCTTCTGGATTGTTGTTTCAAAGGAGTACCCACTTCTGGCACTGAAGGCTTTGAAATTCCTTCTCCCATTTACGACTCCATACCTGTGTGAATCAGGGTTCTCCATTGTGGCCACAACTTAGACCAAAGCCCGAAACAAACTGAGAACATCACTGGAGGCCACCCTGAGTAAGCCCCCCATTCCGCCGAGACTGGATCTGATCATGTCTGACAGGCAGGCCCAAGTGTCTCATTGAGAGGAAGATTAAATGGGAGTTGTTGCATATTAAGTTGTGACTATTATTACTAATCATTTGTCACAGATTTGAAGAGCCACCTCTAGTTATGCCGTGCAAAAATTAAACTGCTAAATTGTCAAATTAATCAGCAGATTTGCACTTAATATTTTAATTTGCACTTAATATTTATTTGCAGTTTGTTTATTTAATTTGAAACTTTTATTATAATTTATTTATTTTGGTACAACAGCATTTTATTTATCTAAAAACTTGGCTTGGAGCCATTTGTTGTTGTTGCAACCTGATTTGTTAAAATTGCAACAGGTTCATACACTTGACTGTGAATAAATGTCTTTGAGATGATCACAGCGTATAACATTATTTATTTCACAAGGTTTTAGCTTGTTAAACTATAAAAGAACTTGATTTTGTTATTAATTACAAATCAAACAAAGACTCAGATCAATTAAAATGAAAGTGCTAGTATTTGAACACTTTATACTGGGACTCACTATTCTCCTGATCTAGAGGTTCTGGCAGTCTCATGGAGACCTTTTGATCTCCCAAGGGAGTTCATGGTAGTCATTGTGTTTGCTGTTTACATGCCACCCGATGGGATGCACGGCCCTTCGGCCAGCGTACGGCCAGCATAAACAAACAACAGCTTGCCCACCCGGATGGCGTCTGTATTGTTGCCGGTGACTTCAATCAAGCGTGTCTAAAGACTGTGCTCCCTAAGTTCGTCCAGTATGTGAAGTGTGCCACCAGAGGAGAAAATACTTTGGACCATGTTTATTCTAGCATAAAACATGCGTACAAAGTCACCCCCCTCCCCCACCTTGCTAGTTCTGAACACCTCTACCTGTCCCTCACCCCCAGCTACACCACCCTGCTGAGGCAGACAAAGCCACAACTAAAGAAAATCCAAACCTGGCCTGAGGGAGTCCTCTCCCAGCTACAGTACTGCTTCCAACAGACTTTATGGGATGTATTCTCCAGCCACAACCTGCAGAACACCGACACCGTACTTTCCTACATCAAGGACTGTGTCGACACTGTCAGTCCAGCGGACACTTCACACCCATCACTCTCCAGCAAGAGCACACTGACACTTCAGGAGCACAAAGTGTGTGCTGAAGTCGGTGAACCCCAGGAAGGTGGCCGATGGCATACCTGGCAAGGTATTCAAAAGGTACTCAGTGCTGACCAACTGGCTGAAGTGTTCACCAGCATCTTTAACCTGTCCCTGTCACAGACTATCATTCCACCCTGTCTCAAAGCCTCCACCATCATCCCCGTTACCAAGAAGTCAGCAGCAGGGCGGGGTATGCGGGGTGCTCAGCAGCAGATAGGACAGCACTGCAGAGGGTGATCAACACGGCCCAAAAATTCACTGGCTGCTCTCTGCCCAGCTTGGAAGACATTGCCAGCTCTTGCTACCTTAGCAGAGCGACCAGCATCATCAAGGACACATCCCACCCCAGCAAGCACCTGTTTGACCTACTACCCTCAGGCTGATGGTATAGGTCCCACAGAACTCAGACAAACAGGCTCAGGGACAGCTTTTTCCCCAGAGCCATCACTGCACTGAACAATAACAAACGATAACACTCTGCACTTTAACCTGGCCGTTCCCTATGTAATATCCAGCGCAATATTTCTATATAATACTTTCCCTGTGCAATATCAGCAAATGGAACATTCCACGGTTCTTATCTGTACATCACTTGGTTTTACATTCTTTATATTCTTTATATTTTTTTTAGATTTTCTACATTTGACACTTGTCTTTTCAACTTAATTGTACATATATTTAATTATTTATCTGGCACATTGTTTTTTTATCTACCTCGTAAAGCACCTTTTGGAGATGCACTCAAATCTCGTTGTAATGTATTTTACAATGACAATGAAGGCGATTCTGATTCTGATATGTATCGTATCGCCAGATTCTTGCCAATACACACCTCTATGGGAACATAAGGCCTGATTTTAAGAAAAATATTAGAAATGTGTGAACATAGGGTTGTGGGACGATAAGGCCTAATTTTAAGAAAAAAACATAGAAATGTGGGACCATGGGGCTGAACCTGTTAAAAGTGCATTCCTTAAAAACATTTTTTAAAAAAGGGCAACTAACCCTGTGGTGTAAGTTTTGCGGTCATACTCTCCATAATAACTAAGGCTTGGAAGTCTGAATCCTGCTGCCCTGAACGTCCAAAACCAAGACTTCAAAAGTTCCTCTGGCGCCAGGAGCTCTTAATGAGCCGAGATGAGGTCGGAGGCTGAAGAGGAATTCTCATTATCACGGAAGACCAAATAACCCCTGATTGATATTTGCACCTGTTTACTCCTCAGAGAGGTGATGTAAGGGCATGCGTTCGGCGGTGGTGGTGCTCAAACGGCCTGCGGAAAACATTATCTCACTAACACCGCTTCCCGTACAGATACTTCAAACCCACTAATT
>CAESWR010001664.1:468336-478694 GCA_903171835.1 Mullus surmuletus | reverse complement strand
CACAAATCAATACTTTCCAAGCTGAGGTCAATATATTTGCACCTAAGGATCACTAGAAAACTAGAAAAAAACGTGAAAGCCTGCACGGCGGATCTTGGTAATCCGTAACACAAACTCCGGTGGCTCGGCTTCTGCAGAGTGCTGCTTCACTTCGCAGACATGAGGTAATTCTTGACAAAGCAGATGGGTGAGATGTGAGCAGAAACGAGCGCGGGGAGCTCAGAGGTGGTAGAGGGACGAGGTGTCGCCCGAGGTAGCGTTTCAACAGCGAGTTACCTGTCGCATCTGCCTGCGCGGTGTCGCTCGGTGTGTCGCCGGGAAGCCTCGGCTGTTACCAACCGCAGTGGAAAAACCTGCTGCAACCTGCTGATATTTCTTCCGCCATGTGTCTCGCCATGTCCTTGTTCCAGGCAGAGCATTAATAACAAAAGAAGCAGAAAAAGCAGTGCCAAAAAACGGAGGAAGTGGCGCTCATCTATGGCCTCCAGGTAGCAACTGTGTTAGTGTACTAGGGAGTCAGATCGCTCTCCGGGCCCTGCTAATGCAGGCACTCAGGATGGCTGCGCTCTGAAATAAGTCAGTGGAGCATACAGGACACAAAATCACACACACACACACACATACACAAACACACACACACAGACACACACACATACACACACACACACACACATCCATGTTTGGAATCTTTGGGCTGGGCGACTTTCTGGGTCACAGTAAGGCAGTTAACTGATTCTGGGTAAGCACTGTAAAGGAGAGTATTGTGGCTCGTAAGCAAGATTCCCCTCTGAAACACATTTTCTCTCTCTCTCTCTGTCTCTCTCTCTTACACATACAAAGACACACACACAGACACACACACACACACACACACACACACAAACAGACACAGTTTCTATTAGTTGAGAGGACTTTGCATTTGTTTCCTTGAGACTCCAACTAACCTAACTTCAGAGGTGCCATAATACGCTCTTTTGGTTTCACAAATTTATATCGGTCACTGAGGTCCCTAAAATGTGTTTCTGGGGTTTCTTGATCAGAACACCTGTCAGATTGGGAATCAGAATGTGCTTGTTGATAGTTTCTGAGGGCTGTCACATTGCAGGATGGTCAAAACAACACTTTGTTCAAATGTTGCTGAGAGTTTTCACAGCTAGCAGTGTGTTGAGCTAAAACGTTGCAAAGCTGAGGTGTTTTAAAACCTGGGCAGGACTTTTACATACTTGATGAGAGCTAGCATTTGAGTAGCTAGCTCAATAATGAGTCATCGTACCCTACGGGGGGCTTTTTTTCTACCTGGACCCCCTTAATGGTAGCTAACAGTTAGGTAGAAATGGTAAGCTCAACAATAAGTCATCTATCGCCTGGGGGACTCTTTTCTACCTGCCCCCCACCCCTTGATACTAGCTAATAGTAAGATAGCATCAGTAATAAGTCTTTCGCCTACTGTATTGAGGACTTTTTTTCTACCTTGATACTAGTTAACTGCTAGCTAGCTAATGCCGTGTTTCCACTGATGGTATCGGTTCTACTCGACTCTAGTTACTCTGCGCTTGCTTTTGGGAGCCGGTACTTTTTTGGGGAGCATTTCCACTGCAAAAATAGTACCCCCTGGATGAAGTGCGAAATTCCCGTGAAGTCATTTCAGCGGTTCGTCCTACTCCGGCTGTTGTGGTCCTTGGTTTAGAGGTAGTCGCTCTTAAGTTTTTTTTTAACTTTTCACGACACTGCATGGAGGTCGTATTGTAGCTGTGAACATACACTTTCTCTGAAAGCTGGTTTGCTTGTTACAAGTGGAGCTGTCCAGCTCTTTCTGTATGATGTCGTCGGCAAGCAACGTGAGGAACGTTTGTACCTCCTCCAAAGAAAGGCCCTTTGTCGCTGCCACTATAACAAAGGAGAAGAAGAAAGAAGAACTCCGCTGCTCTGTTTACTCCGTGCGTGGCTTCTGTTGAGGACGCACTGACGCTGTGACGATTCTCTGAACCAATCAGTGTCTGCAATGCGTCTAAGTTACCGTTTAGTACCCGAAAGCACCGGGCTGCTTTTTTTTGGCACTCCGAAGTAGCAGGTACGAAAAAACAGTAGCACGAGATACCAGGTATCTTTTCTCAGAGGAAACGCACACAAATGCGAGTCGGGTAAAGTTTAGCTCAATAATAAGTAATCTACATGTTTTTTCCGCCCGTGCTCCCTTGATGCTAGCGAACAGTTAGCTAACTAATTTCATAATTTTAGCTCAATAATAAGTCATCTACATCCGTTTTTTTCCCTTTCTAACCACTCTCCCTTTATGTTAGTTAACTAGCTAATCTCAGCTCACTACTAAGTAATTTACCCTTAGGGGGACTGCAGTATATTAACCTAGACCCCACGTTTACATTTTTTGGAGTATAAATGACTTACCATGCACAAAATGTATTGGAGCAGGTCCAGGCGATTGGCTAAAATATAATATGCTAATTAGCATAGCAAGGCTGGCCTGCAATCAATCATTACAAGTCCGTCCACTAAGTGTTTTTGTAAGAGTAGAAGCATGAACAGCTGCGATGTGACACCTGGCGCCATTGGCAAAAATCAATAACTTAAACACATTTTGCCTCAGATATGTTTCTCCAGTTTGCAAAAAACATTGCTGAGCATCCAGATGGAAAATGCTTATTGATAATAATAATAATAATACTACAATCAATATTAAGAGGATTTGCGACAGCATGCACAGAACGATGTCCCCACTCAAACGTACAGTTTGCAGCAATACGCTCCCATCTGTGCTGCATTCAGATATTGATGCCCTCACATCTGAAAGCATAATATCACACATTAGTACTCGGGCTGAGTGATGTGCTTTCATTTGCTGCGGCTGCTGAAATGATCCGTTTGTGATTTGTTTTCGGTGCAGAGCTCTCGTAAGAGCTGACTTGTCTGGAAGCACGTTTTTGCCCGTCTGAGAGCATGATAAATATGTTTTTTTTAAAAACAAACCCAGATGCCTGAAATAAAAAATCCTTTTGAGGACATCTAAGCCTCAAATCCTCTTTCAACTGGAATCCACATGTGGGAGAAAGGCACTGGGGCAACAATCAGATCTTCTAATTCTTTAAGCATGTTCTATTTATTTATTTATTTATTTATTTTGGGAAGAGATTGAAAGTCACTCAGTTGTAATTCCAGAGATAAAGGCCTCTCCTCCTCCTCCGGCCTGACATTGCAAACTGCAGAATGGAAATCTCCTGCGGTGGGCTGCTGTGGATCTAAGTTCACCTTTAAGGGTCAAAGATGCGGAGATGTGTGTATCATTGGCAAGGAGGGCGGTCCTCACACACACACACATGTATAGGCATGAGGTGCTCTCTTGGGAGGCATTAGAGGGGAGTGCGATGCTGGTAAACATCTGAACGGTGCAGGCCAAATGAAGCACACTCCAGAGACCTGGGCACTCAATGGCGGCCGACTTCCACAGAGCTCATTGGGACAAATGGTTGTATACATTATGGCTTTTCCTATAGACAACAGGAACAATGAATTCCCAAAACATGTTATTGGCTCGCGAAAGCTCCCGTGATAAATCCCCACTCGGTAGCTTCTGTGCAGTGCAGCACAGGTTAGGCTGCTGAGGCTATTAAGCCGCGTTCACACCGGACATGACTTGGCGACCAATATTACGTCGCTTTGCATGTCCATAAAATGGCTCATTTTGTCACCATCACTTTCGACGCCCTAGTCGCTTCAGTGATGCCACGCCCGCTCGGTTCTACTTCCAGTTTCTCTGCAAAACGTTATGACTTCGGCAATGACTGACGGCTAAAACCCACCGCATACGGAATGGCTGCGCTCCACTGCAGAACGGCAGCCTGATTGAATCCGCAAGCATTATAATCAATGTGTGTGATTCCACACAATTCGCCCGCCGTACGGCTCCGCTGTGTCTCCGCTGTGGCTCAGCTGCGGCAGTCGGATCAGATACGCAAGGCTTCTATTTTTGCCGGACGCCGCAGCACAGCGCATCAATTGAGTGCAGAGCAGCGCGAGCGGCAGCAGAAGTTGTATGCGGCTACAGGGTAAAATATCCGGTTAATTTTCAAAATAAAATAAAGTCAATAGGTTGAACTGTACTTCACATGATAATGTAAGGGGTCAAAGGTCTTTCAGGTGTCAGTTCACACCCTGTCGACATGGTCAGCTGGTGGGTTTCTGAGGGAAGGAGCGATGGTTTGTTGTGGCTGTTCATATACACCACCGATCTCATTCACTCGCGGTGAAACGACACGCGAGACCTCGGGAGATCTCGCGACAGTCTAGGTAGATCTCCCGAGATCTCGCAAGTGGCTCTCCTCTGCCTCCCGCAGGACAGCGGATGCGGTGGGCGCTGTATGCTTGCGATTTCGATCTGCCTGCCGTTCCGTAGCGGAGCCGTATGCGGTGGAATCCCGGCGTGAGACATCTATACCGCTCTGGATTTGATGTACAACTCCCAGAAATGCCTAATGACCGGCTCCCCTGGAGACACGTCCCTCTCCAACTGACACGCACACGCACACACACACACGGGCATGTAATAATTCAAAAAGCTCAGATCAACACTAATGTAAACTGCAACAGGGGAACAGTCCCCAGTGCTAATGCTAAATGCTAATGGGACCGGTAAAACTGCGCCACGGTGTCATATATTTCTAGGTTGCCGAGAAATACGGAGTCCAGTGAAACTGGTAAAGCCAACGCTGATTGGCTGCCGCGGCACAGCCAGAGGCAACGTTGCCTGAAATGTTAAATTTTTTCAAATTTGGCGACCGAGTGACTTCACCTCTTCGTGAGTCCAAAGCAACCCAGTAGCGCAACCAAAGTCGCCAAGGTCACATCTGTCGTGTCCGGTGTGAACTAGGGCTGTTGCCGTCGTGGTATTAAAAAATGAAATTTTAATATTGTATTAAAAATGCAGATATGATAATATTGTGTAAATTATCCAGTGCCACTTGGAAACAGTGTGTGTGGATCTTCCTGTTTATCAGTTCATCTGCTTACCTTTTAACAAGCTATTGAGTGTAATAACACTTTTTGTATGCAGTTGCACAGTTACTGTTTTCACATTGTCTCTATACCACCCCCAGTCAGGTATTTTGATTGTAATTAATCTGCCAAAAGAGAAAAAAATCATTTAAAAAAAAGTGATGTGAAAATCTGATATCGTGACATCCCCAGAGTGAATGCGGCTTTATGCGTCGCGGCGGTGTTGCACTGCTTCCCGCCCTCCTTCCCGAGCGAACTGCTGTCGCCATCCCTGAAAAACCGAGGCGCTGGCTTCCCTCTCACTGGCAGACGCGGCATCAAATCTGACAAAAGTCATCACGTGTGTGCGGTGGCGGGGTTAATGTGGGTTAAGTGAACGCAAAGAGAGGGAGCTGCACTAATCACTCCGCCGGTGCCGTTTCCCGTTCTTGCAGAAATGAATTGAGGTCAAGCAGTGGCAGGTTGGTCCAGTCTGAGCAAATACAGACAGCATGTGGTTTTTTGTGTGTGTGTGTGTTTTTATGTGCAAAGGGGCTGAATGCTGATGGGGTACTATCTGCTGCAGGGCCGTGCCGAGAAACTACTCATTTTTCATTATTGACCATAAGAAGGCGACATGATTCGATATTATGGTAATAAATTGATTCCACTCTTAAATATCTTGCTCAAGGGAGGAGCGGCAGAGCTTAGACAGGGCGCAGTGCCAGGAAGTCCAGGTACCACACACACACACACACTCCGACACACACACACACACACACACGCGGTTATCTTCATGGGAGCCGACATGAATGTACAGCAATTGAGGACAAATTTCAGGCCTTTTACAAAGCCGGTCTCATTTTCATACTTTCATCAGATTTACTCTCTAAAATGATCGGAGGAGATCCGTGGATGTGGCAGAGCGTGTCCAAGTCACACCGTCACACAGCTTACAAACCAATCTGCAGTTTTGCCACGTCTTTCTCCTACCCTTTTCCTACCCGACATGCTCGCAGATAAACACTCAAATGTTTAATATTTTTCTGGAAAACAAATGAGAAGGGTCCTGTGGTGGGGATACAGAGAAGAATCACACTTGTTTTCCTATTGCACCAGTTGCAATTGAAGAAGAAAATGTTTTAAATATATATATTGGAGGGCCCTTATATGGTGAAATACGTTGCCACATGGACTTTTTATTTGCCCCCCTGACACCCCCCTATGGGAAACACAGCCCCATTGTGATCTCACACTTCCCCTTACCTGTTCCCAGAAGGAACAGAGCCCCCACTCCCCTCTGAACTCTGCAGGGAACCTTCCAAGGTTCATACCTCAGACCATCAGGATGTCCCTCAATGCGCCCCACCTTTTGTCCCCATCTGAATCCACATCTTACTGGTCTCCGACCACCGAGACTCTCGGTGTCTCCACCTACCTCTACGTTGACTGAATTTGCATTTCACTGTCCTACTGACTTCTGCACGTTGATTGGTCACCCTGTCTGCCTCCTGTCTAACACTTGGTCTTGCCCTGATCTCTTTGATGTGTCCGTATACAAAAGATGTCACCACAACCATTCGGGGTCAGCTCACCGACGTGTACGCGGTCCATGTTGGTGGGTTCACCAACCTGCCGGCCTGCCGGCTCACTTAATAAATTCCCATCCTCACGCAAACTTCGACCCTTGGATTTATGCTGCGAATTTCCACAACACGCGACATCCACCTATGATGGGACGCAGTACAGCATCTGCACTTCTTGGTTGCTAGGCACAATTAACATCTAGGATACCAACTAAGCAAAAAGGGGTTCAGGCAACTTTGAAAAGGCATCTTTTGTTTATCATCCTCCAGAACATGTCCTCAGATGCTCAGAATGTGGCGTGAGGTCTAGATTTGGGCCGGAGCTGGGCGATATGGACCAAAACTCATATCCCGATATATTTTGGCTGAATATCAACATTCGATATATATCAAAATCTATATAGTCAAATATGACATGTCGCAAGTAGTTTTATCGAAACCACCTGTTTCAATGAACAGTTGCAAAAACAAATAAATAGGTTTCTCAGCTGTTCAAATAACAATTTAAACATAACAAATACTTTATAACAACAGGAGTAACTTTTTTGAAATGATAAAGCTCTATGTAAGGTGCACATTAAAACAATATCTTAAAATTAATTGAATAAATACAAATCTTATATAAAAAATATCCCCTAAAACATAATTTTTTAAAATAACTATAAGAAAAGTAAGATATCTGCCAAACTTTGTTGTTTAGTTTGACAACTGAATGGCTTATTAAAATCAAATGACAGATTTTCTTCTCCTTCATAACAAATATTCTGTATAGGGCTATAATTGATGTAAACAATATGGTCTCATTCCATATCTCAGTTAAAAAAATATCGATACACATTTATATCGTAATCGCCCAGCCCTAATTTGGGCCAGAACCCCCCACCAGGCCCAAATCCGGACACCTCAATCCAGATGTGATATCTATCCAGATGTGATAATCTATGGATTCTCAGACTATCGTGTGGACCAACTGATGCAATATTGACTTATTTTGGACGTCCATGGCATTGCTTGCTGAGTGGGTATCTTCTAGCTGAAGTAGAGTCAGAACCCAGCCACCCATTCTATATGCTCTGATATCAGCCTGTGGGCTGTATTTCACGCCAATAAAATACATCACATTAGTCATCAGACCCATATTAAACCCGGCCCCTCCTCGTTTCTTCCTACATCTCGGTGTAAACGCTTGCATGAGCTTGGACACCAGGAATTCTCTTCACAGTCTGGCTCATTCCGTTATTTACCCTCTTAACCTTTAAGAGATATCACTACATCCCCCAGGCCTCTGCAATTAGTGTTATTGCATCCCAATGGAACGGCCAACTTTGACTCTGACACACACACACACACAATGATGCACAGATGTGTTACTATATCGTCATAAAGTTCTACACTCGAGTCTCATGCTAATGAATCCCGCTGAAACCCTGGCCCTTACAGTTAAGCCTCATTGCCTCACACTGACAGTGTTGTGAGTACAGAAGGGCTCCCTTGCGCCCCTTTGCTCCCTATCCCATCTACTTCCCGCTCTCTCCAGCCCTCTTCCTCCTCTTCCTCGCTCCGCACCGTCCATCTCTGGCTCTGTGAGCTACAGTCAGAGCAGACGGGTGGGAGGGGGGTGGGGGGTACGTCGCGTCATTACCCACCGCGGCAGTACAGTCTTACACCCCGGTTGCACAGAACAAGGCTTTTTATGTGCTGTGCCGGCTGATGGACGGTCTAATTCTCTATTAATGGAGGCAACGCAGCCTCGTTGCTCATTAAAAATGAATGGAGACAAGCTCTCTGCAGTGATAATTAAACACACACACACACACACACCTGGGCACGGCCGACCCTGTGTGATACTGACAACAGTAGGCACTTCAGCACACATGGGGAGATGCAGGCAGATGATCAGACATTCAAAAAAACAAGGAGTCGGAAGCATACTATAGAGAGTAATATTTCAGAATGATACAAATAAGGCTGGGTTTCCAGTCACAGTCCGAGTGAAGCGGAGTTGCTTTTAGCCCGATTTAATAAGATGGAACGGAGAGTCTCAGTGTTTTAAAGCGATCACAGTAGTAGGCGTGTCCACATAAAAAGTAAATAAAAGCCTGCTGAGTAAATGAGAGGAGCCATTAGTACAAAGGAAAGCTGCTGCACTCTTGACCTCTTCCAGACATCAACCGGAGGCACTGCATGTCCCAAAGACTGGGTATTTTCTAGCCTGTCGGTGCGACCTACATTCTCTCAACAAAGCAAATAGAATTCTAACCTATAACCTAAGTTGTGTGAAGGCACACAAGCCGGTAACCGTGCAAGCTATTATTGCGCTAAGATTAGCAGTTAGCTCACACAATAGCAATAAAAGTGTTGCCAAATTAGCTAGCCAAATGTGGAAGACACAATCCAAGCTGCTATCAATGAAAAAAATCACTACAAACCAAGATTTCTTTTGGCTTTCTTGAGCATAAGCTTCTGAAACATGTTCTGGGAAACTGGCTGATAAAAACCTCTGAAATGGGAGAATAATGTGGTTGTTTTGGCTTATCAACCCCACTAACAATGTTTTAACCTCCTGGTTCCCACGAGTATACAAACATGTATAGATGATGACTATGTGTTTTCAATCAATATATTGATCTTAAGCGCTGAGGTGGGACCTGAACCTCTGCTGTGGTTAACCATCCAAATTCTGAACTGAAGAAGATTCCTGGACAAGAGGCGAAACATCTTCACTAACTTGAGTTAAGTCCAGTTTTCACCCTGAAGGATTAAGATGCTCTATGACCCGGATGACTCGGAATGCCTGAATAAAGGAAAAATATTAGAAAGTATTGCAAATATATACTGCTGAGAAGAAGATGGGTAATTTGCGAGCCAACAAAACCACCCAATAAGATTTAGAGGTCCATTGGGTTTCCCAAAGAAAACAGCAACTACAGCACAAATAAATCAAAACAAGCTTGCCAGAGATCTAAAATGTGTTTCATGTGGAAAAGGCCAACTTGAATCAGGTCTGGATTTGAAGATTCCAACAGGCAACTGACATGTAAAACCACATTCATTATTAAATACAGGAGAAAGGCAGTGGGTGTTGACGAAGACCATGGGTCTAGTCAGGCCTTGTCAGTCGGAACGCTGTCTTTTTGTGCCCTTCCTGTGCAAAAAAAGAGGGAGGGCAGATGAAATATTTAACAAGCAGAACAATAGCTGGCGAGGAGTTCACGAAAACCACACAGAGGGTGCAGACAGCAAGAGTTAGTCAAAGGGAGACAAGCGAGGGAACGCTGTGAGGAGGTTAATAAAGGCTGTCCTCGTGTGCAGGAAACTAGTCTACAGGGGTGTCGCCATTGTGCTAAAGAAGGCAGGTAATTAACTAAAACACCTAATTAATTCTAATGGTGGAGGGATGCAGATGAGCAAGGCAGAAATGCAAAATGATGAAGGCAAATGAGGAAGTGACAGAGGGATTAGAAGCGGGACAGGCACGGGCTGTCTGGCAGCCGGCGAGCAGCGAGCATCCAGCCGTGCAAAATGTGACTGTTTGTTCAATTACAGCTACTTTAGGTTTACATGGGAAAGCGGAAAGGAGCCTAAACGGGGGGCAAACAGCCTTGAGGGCCAAAGCTATTAAGTAAGGCAGCCTTTTTATTGATCAGCTCCAATATTAAAAATGCAGCCTCCAATAAGGCGTCCCTTCTTTAACTATGCTAGCATTAGAGGCGCTAACACGGTGATAAATTGCCTTGGGATGACGGGAGATGCCTGTTCCTGATTCTCTCAGCGTCTTAGCCCCCC
>CAESWR010001664.1:446092-460505 GCA_903171835.1 Mullus surmuletus | reverse complement strand
TTCGGAATACAAAAACGAACGTAAGGAAACTCAGTGTCACATTTTACATGTATGGTTTGTTGTTCTTTCTGTCTGGGTTTTTAACCCTTAAGAGTTCCCTGAGACGTTTGTTAGAGGGTCAAAATCCCGAGAAAATATTTCATATTTGATATGTATCTTTCAGGCTGAAGCTTATTCACAAGACTGACGAATTTAAAGTTGGAAAAAATATGAATACTGTATATGATATTTTACAGCACTGGTTTGGAAGGAGACGCTTTTTATCCACAGGAACTAATAGGAGAGTTTGCTATAAAAATCTATCACTGCAGACAACATAAGAATGCTTCAAATTCAGTGTTGCTGCTAATTCTTGACCCATGGCTCTATAATAATAATAATTACATCCTCCTTGAATTGATTTTTATGGAAATTATTTGAATTTTTGTATTATTTTTGTCCCCGATTAAAATACTGTGGAGTTACGTAAACAAATTGGCATTCAGAGGGTTAAAATCCCCCCCCAATATTTCATATGTATATTTCAGCCTGAAGTTGATTGACTAATTTAAAGTGGGAAAAAAATGTAATTTTAGGAAGGGGATGTTTTTTCACCCCGAGGGACAATTGAGAACGTTTTTTTAAGGAACTCTGAAGGGTTAGTGAAGTCATTCTGTGCGTTTGGGGCCAAAGTGTTTCTAAACGTGTCAGTACAACCAAACACTTTAA
Source organism: Mullus surmuletus (assembly GCA_903171835.1). Classification (NCBI taxonomy): domain Eukaryota; kingdom Metazoa; phylum Chordata; class Actinopteri; order Syngnathiformes; family Mullidae; genus Mullus; species Mullus surmuletus. Next base: position 459,797 of record CAESWR010001664.1, on the reverse strand, counting down.
CTATCTATCACTCTTGGCACTTCCTCCATGTCGGTCCATCACCGCCCCCCCGCCACACCCCCCCCTCCAAAGCCTTTGACCTGAGAGCCCGGCCCCTCCACCTGCTTCATTATGTCTCTTAGCGTGAGTTCCCCTCTCTCCCTCCTCTGCTGCGCCCGTCTCCCGCTGCGATCCAATCCTCCCCTCTCCCGATCCCCCCGCTGCTCCGAGTCAGCGGTTCAGGCCTCCCAGGACGCTGTGGGCTCCACCGTCCATCTGTCGAGGGCCGGCCTGCCAGGAACGCACACCGCGGATTCCTGAATAAATCAGTCCTGATGACTCAAGCGATCAGCGAGACAACTTTGCTTTAACGGTGGTCGAGACGAGCACATTTTCCAGAGACAATATTAAGAGCTAGAGAGTGTCCAGGAACGTCTTATATCCGGAAATCTACATATTGACCTTGTGTGGGTCAGCTCAGCTCAGGGTATCCCAATCTGATATAGATATCGAACCGATATCAGCACATTAAAAAAAAGAGTATCGGATTATATCGGCCTGCATCTAAAATCCAATAGCACAAGTAGTCTATTCTAGACTCCATTTCAACACTTCTCGTTGTTATTTTTCGCTTTAAAAATATATATTCTTTATTTTTATTGAATTTATGGAGGTTATTTTTCACAGTCCTCTAATTTATTTTCTATTTACTTTATTCCATTTTAGGATATGCCTATGTTTGAGGTTAAAATGTATGTAATTGGTTAATAATAAATGGGTCACTAGATAGATATTAGTAGATATTACTGTGCTGACTTTTGTTCTCTGTTTGACTAATATCACTTGATCAGGCGTTTTCTAACATTTTATACTACAAAATAAATAATAAAAGTATTTATGATTCGTGGTGATATCGTGTCAGGTCGGTATCGGCCAATACTAAAGGTTGCGATGTCGGTATCCAGACCCTCCAGGATTTTGGGATGTTACGATTTGCCACATCAACGCAAAATCAACCAATCCCTACAAATTAAGGGCGGTGTTGCAATTTGACCAATCATTGGCGTTGTCTTGAGCTGACGTCGACAAGCTACCTTCCGCCTTACTTATGTGTTTATGATCAAGAGAAGCAGCATGTGCAAGTCCAACGTTTCACACTTGCCAACCAAAAAAACTGCAAAAGATCAGGAAAGGCAGAACCCTGGCGTCGCAGCAACGCGTACACGAGGGCTGTGATTGATTTTGGAGCATTTTTATATTCCAGGTAATCTTTTATTTGCCATGTTGGTAAGATTAGTCACACGACCATTTCTCAATGTCTTTGTTCTTTTAATTAATGTTTTTTCAGTAATAACCTAATATTTAACATATTACAGCATTTTAATTACAAAAAGGGAAAAACTTTTACTTCCACCCAGCATGTCATTGCAACGAAAATCTAAAAATCACAGCAACATCAGGCATTTTTTTGCCGCAACAATCTCAAAACAGCTTGCGAAATCCTGGTGGGACTGGGTTATCTTATCGGAAGTGAGAACGTTGTTTTCAGGATTCCTCAAGTCTCAGCACTTCTGGGCGAAACATACGAAAACCAGATGTGCCGTGGAGGCTCCTGTGCTTCACCAGTCAATAAAAATGATTGTTGGTGATTTTGGTTTCACATCCGCGCCAAAACATCCTGGTCTCTGCTTCGCTTTGTTGTACCGAATTAAAGGGAAATCGGCCTGATGCTTGTTTTTTGTGTGTGTGTGATCCTGGGAACAGTCGAAAAAACACGGTGAAAATGAGCAAACAAAAGAGAGGACATGTTTCACTTCACTTCCAAACTCATTTATATTTTGCGCTCGTCACAACAAAGCAAGGAAATGTGTGTTTGTGTGTGTGAGAGAGTGTTTGTGGGTGGGTGTGCGAGCATGTGTGGAAGCGCCGTGATGCCAGGAAGCCCACTGTGAGCGCACAGTCATCTAATCTAAGATCAAGCAGGCTTGGACACCTCCTCTCTGGTTTCCACTGGGAACAGGTTGGAAGGCTGGACTGGAAACCCATCCATCCACATCACTCCCTCCCTCCTTCCCACCCTCTCTTCACCCCCCCCTCCTCTCTCCCTCTCATCACGTCTCTTGATCAACTCTCCTCCTCTCAAGAGGTGCCAACTTTCAAACCTGTTATCCTAGGATGCTTCTTAACTACTTCTTCATCACTCCCAGCGCCTCGCCGGCGCCAGTGCACTTGCTAACGTGCTACTTTCATACCTCACAACGCGTCCCCGCTGCAGATGCAGCAACCTTCACACAAGGCAGAGAATATGATTTTAATATTCTCTCTTCTCTCTGATGATAATAATAACAATAATAATAATAATAATAATGATTACATCCTCCTTGAATTGGTTAAATATATGTATATTTGAAGCATTTTTTACGAAGGGGGCGCTTTTCATCCTGTTGTTTCAAGTAACTCTTAAGGGTTAAAAAAAACGACTTGGGTTCTTCATCCCGTCCGCGCCGGCCGAATCAGCCGCCATTAATGATTCATGGCGTCTCAGAGTAAGCTTGCCGTTGCTGGCAGATGAATGTGGCCGTTTCCTCGGTCGCTTCAAGGTTAGCGGGACCTCATTGAGCGCGCTCCCGGGTAGCTAACGTTGCCCGCTGTCATTACGGGGCTGCGGCTGCTAGCTAAGTTACTGCTCTCGACCCAAGGCTCGCCATTTATCCCGGGGCAGACGAGCAGGCGGGCAGGAAGCAACGGGCGAGTGATTCATCGCCGCCTATTCCTGCCACGCTATCAGTCGTCCCGAGGCTTTTCTTTGTCTTTCACAGTGTCATTAGCATATTAATTGATTCCTTGTCATTTGATACTGGGCAGAGGCTCGTCAATTAATCTCAGTTTTTTTTTCTTAATGTTGTATCGATCATTTAAAAAAAAAATCAATCACTTTCAAGGGATTCTTCGAGTGGAAATGTCAACCCGTTGCTAATCCCTAATCTGAAGAGTTGTTACTTTTTGTCTGTTTTATGTCCTCGCCGCCAAGGAGGCTTCATCTGTGCGGTGCCAAAGCCATTCATCTTTGAGAGAAACAGATTTTTTTCTGTGTTCTGCGTCCGTTTATCCAGATTATTGCACAAAAAACCACCAGACCGATTTTTTGACGGCAAAGGACAAACCATGACGGCCAGGACGAACCTCTGCGCTTATCAACGCAGCACGCGGAGCTCAGCAGCGGTCTACACGCACCAAGTATTTTCAGTTGTATAATGAACACCGCTGGGTTTTGGAGCAGTGGTTGCCCAACAAACAAGGCAAGAAAGAGGGAAGATATTCTTAGAAAATGCACTTTAATCCTCAGAGTTGGGCCGATCCTCTCGCTCGCATCTGTGTGTTGGAAATAAGAAAACACAGCGAGGAGGAGACGGAGCTTTGTGCCGCTCTGCTCGCCAAGGAACCGGCCCTTTAGAACAGAAAAAGGTAGTTTTTACACCGCAGACCAGCTGTTTATACCTGCTGTACCTGCTTTAAACCTACACTGGATATTAGAAGTATAAATCCAGCCCAGCTCTTGATTGGCCAATGTATCAGACATACATTGGGGATGTGGCTACCAGTGTTGCCACAGTTACCTTGAAAAAGTAATCTGATTATTGACTACTGATTACTCCTTTAAAAAGTAACTTAGCTACTTTACTGATTACTTGATTTCAAAAGTAACCAAGTTAGATTACTAGTTACTTTATAAGTTACATTCAGCAGCTGCTGACAACCCCCCACCTCAATATAAAAATGACAACCGGTTTTGTCAATAGTCACTTTATTGGAAGTGCATTTTTAACAGTAACGTCAAGTAAACAATGTATCTCCTCACATTTTTAAGTTTAACTTAAATATTATTTCCTGAAAAAAATAAGTTTTTCTAAAACATGAAGTAAAGACAGTCTTTCTTGACTTAACAAAAATAAAACATGAAACAAGTAGGAGTCTTGTTTATTATGGCACGAAACGAGGGCGAGTCAACCGTGTTTAAGGGCAGCATTTCCTCGACAACATACTGCCCGACCAACTTCTTCAACTCTCCCCCACTTACTGCTTTAGCACCGAAGTCCAGCTTTTGTTGTTTGGGTGGCGGGTCGGTGGCTTTGCTCGCAGCTCTCTGCTTAACACCACCTGCTGGGCGTTGCTCTGTCAACTTGACTGTGCTGTGCTGCGATTCTAAATATTTCTTTAAATTAGACGTTGTGTTTTTGAAGCTTGACAGTATTTTGTTGCAAGCACAGAGTGTACAACGAACCTTAATATTGTTGTCTTTAGCTGACACGAACTCAAAATATTGGCTGTATTTCCAGGTCGAAAAGGCGCATTTCTCTCCTCCCTCCATTGTTGTTTGCGTTTGTGTGACTGCGGTTACACGTGAGCTGTCCTCATGCTGAAAACGTGACTTGTCGCATACGTGATGTCAACTCCCGAGACGCAAGATGAAAGCCAAGATATACATTTTTACTAAGGAAAATGGCAAAGTAGTAACGCACAGTGACTTGGATATACGTAACTTTAGTCTGATTACTGGTTTGGAAATAGTAACGCGTTAGATTACTCGTTACTGACAAAAGGGGTCAGATTAGAGTACCGCGTTACTAATTAACGCGTTACCAACATCACTGGTGCCTACAGTGCGAGGCGGCAACAGCTCTTGCTTCTCTGCCCGCCAAGGTCAGTTTTGTGAAGATAAACACGTAAAAAGCCAAATCAAATCCTCAAAAAAAGTTCTGCAACATTATCTCAGTCAATCATTTTTCCCCTTTAAGTACGTTGTATTTTGGCACATCTTTGGGGAGCGTTACCCACACGTTTAGGTGTGTTGCTCATTCCACAAATTTTAAATCTTTACGAATTCTACCTCATTTTAAAGGTGACTAATCAGGAATTCCAAAGGTATAAAATACCAATTTAGTATTATTAAAGAGGATAAATGATGACTGAAAGGAGTTTATATCTAACTTTTCCACCTTTTAGCACCCAGTATCTTCTGAGATTGTGAATGCAATTGCAAAGTGTAATTTTGTGTGAGGAACAACCAAGTTCGTCTTCAAGTCTGGATAAACACACAAAATTTCCCACTATTAGAGACTCCTCATTTGTGTCATCTCACAACGCTGTGGCTTCACGACCCCACTGCTGAGCTCCATTTCTTCTCCAAAAGACCTGAAGTTCCGATGTTCTACAGCAGGAAGGTGAGACTGGAGCTAGGTAGGTGGGATCACAGGTCCAGCCAAGCACAGCAGCAGTTATCTTCCAGGTAAACGAGCAGTGCTACACCGGAGCCAAACGCTTAATTAAGTCCTTTCGCTCTTTTTTCCCCTCGGCCGTCGCTCCACCCGTGTCTTCTTTATTCATCCATCACGATTCCTCTGGGAAATCACAGCTGATCCATCCTTTTATCACCCGCCCAAACCTTTCCAGCACCCACCCCCCAGTTTCCCATTCTTCCCCCCTCGGGGCGATTCACAATCGGTTACCTATCAACATTTCTGTCTCCACTGATCAATTGGAGCCACCTGATCACATCCAGTGTTTGCCGTGCTGATAATTCTCCATTTTTTGTGTTTTGTCAACGTGTTGGCTGCTCCGGCCTCTGCTCCTCTTTTCAGGCAGAGCTGCATCAAAGTCATGAATAAGGTGGGTTAGCCACAGGCATGTAAAGCTGATGGCTTATTCCACCCCCTATTCACTCACACACACACACACACACACACCTGCAACTTCCCACTCAGACTCTGACTAAGACGCTTGCCCACGTGTATAAACACACACAAAATCGCACACACTCCATACACGCTCACATTTATCGTGGATATAAAGCACATTTCCGCTATACGGGGTAATTCCCCCCCTCACATCAGATGTCTGCTGCTCATTGATGTGGGAGGAAAAATAAAAGCAGAGATTGGGAGTGTGGTAATTCCATTTCCTTTACACTCCATATCTGCGCTCCCCCGGCGGGGCGGAACGCCACAGGGGAGCGATGAATACCGGCATGTGGAAACAGTCATGACAAGTGGCGGCTCGGTGCACACACTCGGCGTCGTCAGGTGAAGGCTGGTGCGTTATGTGATACTGGAGTGGGAAAGAGGGGGGGGGGGGGCAGTGGATGAGCGTCTTATGAATTCTTATGTAAGACTCGACGGTGGGATATTACTTCACATTAACACGGGGTCAAATAAGCCTTTTCTAACCAGAGTATTAATAATAATCCAGTTGCATAACGCTTAAATTCCAGTTTTTAGAAACCCGAATATTCCCCCTATTTTCTCCTTTTCTACCCCGAATATTTGATCATGTATACGCTGATATAGGATATCCCCATCCAACGGAACATGTTTTACTCACAAGGAATCTTGGTCTTTTGAGTCCAGGAACTACTACTACTACAAACCCACGCCACACTTTTGGAGTGAGGAGGAAACCAATCACTTCATAAGTGTGATGAAAGACACAAACATCATGGCATTTGGAGACGCTAGAAAGTAGCGGGATAGACAGATCCACAAAAAGGGGAACAGAAAGTTCTCCGTGTGTCGCTGCTTTGATCGGGATATCCGATAATTCCGATAATTGTTTATAATCACCAAGTGTGCAGGAATAACCCATATCACGCATGGAAACGGGTTATTCCCATTGCTTCAGTAACCGGAATATATACCTTAATCCCAATGTTGACTGCATGTGAACATAGTCAATAAGCCTTTACTAACCAGAATATTAGCAATAGCCCAGTTGTGCATGGCCATGTAAACAACAGTAACACAATTGAATAACTGGAATAAGCTCATATTCTGTTTTTTGAAAACCAAATATTACCACTGGGTTACTCCTTTTCTAAGCCGAATATTTGATCATACGCCTAGCAGGATATACCATATGAGACGTTCTCCGTGCATCGCTGGTTTGATCCAGATATCCCAATCGATTACAATGACCAGTGAGATGTGACGAGGGATGATCCTGAACTCTGCAGCCAGGATCATCACTCCAATAACGGATTCAATACAAGCTAGTTCTACTCACATTCAAAGCTCTCCAAAATCTTGCCCCCCCTTACCTTTCCAACTTGATTCATCCGTATATCCCCCCTTGCCCACTTCACTCCTCATCTGCTGCCCTGCTCACCTCACCCCATTCAGACTCGCTTCTTCTGGTGCTTGTGCGTTCAGCTGCTCAGCACCCAGACTTTGGAGCCCCCTACCTCCACACATCCGCGACCTGGACTCATTAGCTACCTTCAAGACACACCTCAAAACTCACCTTTTCAAAGCTGCCTACTACCACTAATAGTTTTTTTTTGTATATATTTATCTATTTATTTTTCCCCCTCTAATCCCCCTTCTAAACCATTTCTATCTGTATCTTCTGTATGTTTTATTATCACTTAACTTACCAACCATGTTTTCAGCGCATCTGTCCATTTTGTTACCATCCGCTCCTCCATTATTATTTGCTGATTTAACTTGTTATCTCTTTAAGGGTGACCTTGGGTACTTTGAAATAAATAAAATGCATTAAAATGCGTAACAAAAAATACATTATCATTATTATTATTACTACCATGTACACAGGAATAATCTTTACAATAGCCTTCAACCTCTAAAAACCCCATCTCCGCCATGTTGTTTTATTGTGTTGTGTTTTATTGCGTTCTTTTATTTGTTTTATCTATTTATTTAACTGTTTTTAACTCCTTTTCTGTAAAGTGTCTTTGAGTTTTATGAAAAGCGCTCTACAAAATAAATGTCTTATCCTTATTATCATTATTATTATTATTATCATTATTATTATTATTATTAACCCTGAATGCTCACGCATGGAAACAGCTTATTCCCAATGTTTCAGTAACCTGAATATGTACCTTAACCCCAACATTGACTGCATGTAAACCCTAGCCATTGAGCAGGAGACATCTCAGCCAACTCATCAGAGTAAAAAACGTGCTAATATGCTGGTTAGTGCACATAATTTGTAATAACTTTGTTCCGAGGTGGATGGAGATCTTTCCTCCTCAGGAGCTGAGGAACTGATCTTGTGACAACATCCAGGATAGTCTGGAGTCTGGAGTCTGGAGCATCAGAGGAAGTGTTTTTGGGAAAATGGTTTTGGAGGTTCGGAAAAGACCCTTTAGCGTTTTCTGCCCCACTTTTTTTCGATCAATCCACTGTGCCATGGAGCCATATTTTTCTGGAAAGCTCAAGAAGTCGAATTTTTCTGATATCAGATCGATATCTGATCTCAATATCAGATTGGGACACCCCTGAACACAGTAATTGTTTTCTGTAATTCATATGTCCTTATTCTCTCTATGTATTGCTCTTCTTCTGTGTATATGCTCCTGGAACACTGTAATTTCCCCATTGTAGGATAATAAAGACTATTGTATTCTATTCTTTTCTCCTCTAATACAGAGATGAAAACAAGGCGACCGTGAGGTGTTTCTTGCCTGTGTTTGTTGCAGTTGCACAGACAGCGCAGGCGGCGCTGACATCATCATCAGCCCCACTCTGAGGACGTGGACCCCATACACGGCAGGGTCGGCTGCGACAATCCCCCCACCCCCCCCCAACAGGCGAGTACAGGTGCAGCACGAGGTGGAGCATCTGCCGGCTGCGAGGCCGCGGGGCCGGCGCGCTGGAGCATGACGTAAATACCGAGTGAGCCGCAGTCAGTAAGATGTGAGCTTTTCATCTCGCTGGCAGGCCAACGGGGACGCTCGGAATACTCAACAGCTGACCAGTGGAGGAACTCTCGCCCCCCTCCAGACCGCTAACCCCGAAAAGGACTGATGAACAGTGCCCAAAACAAAAGAAGAAAGGCCGATGACAGAGCTGAAAAATGGGATGACAGAGCGATGAGGTGCACGTCTGTCCACGTCCATCGACCGCCTCCCCGAGGGGGGGACGGCCGTCTGTGCAGCCGGCCCGCAGCACTCACATCAACCCATCAGAAAAAAAGAAAGAAACTAAATGATGCAGCTTGAAAAGGAACTAGAGACAAAGTACGAGCATGAGGGTCTAAGTGAAAGGCAGAGATGAGAGTCACGCTGAGTGGGAAGGCATTTGAATAAAAAGAAAAAAAACAAACCCAGGTGGAGGAGGAGAGGAGGGAGAGGGAAAAAACCTGAGTTTAGATGAAACAATCATTTTTGAACCCTAACGAGGTCCATGAAAAAACGTTCTCAATCGTCCCTTGGAACAAAGAAAGTCCCCTCCCGAAAAGCTGCTGTAAATATAACATCATTTAATATTTTTTCCACTTTAAATGAGTCAGTCTTTTTATTCAAAGTCAGCCTGACATATAAATATTAAATACTATTTATTTTGGGGAGATTTTAACCATCTAAATGCCAATTTGTTTATGTGACTTCACAGTATTTTAATCAAAAAATAGACATAAACTTAAATAATTCAAGTAGGATTTGATTAGTCTTAATTAGTCTCAGATGGGTCAGTGATTAGCAGCAACACTGAATTTGAGGCATTCTTCTTTTTTCTGCAGTGACAAATTTTTGGATAGCAAATTCTCACGGGGACAGAAAGTGTCTCCTTCCAAATGACTGCTGTAAAATATCATATATTAAAGGGATAGTTCCGATTTTTTGACATGAAGTTGTATGAGATCCTCACCATCAGTGTGGTTCATCAGCAGTGACTTTTCCCCCACTGTGTCCCATGAGCGGAGTTCCAGACCGGTTTCGGTGTTGCAGAAAGTAGTTCTGTCTAGTTGCTGGGGTCACAGAGATAAAGCGTGTGCTCCAAAAAACAACATGCATTCAAAGGAGTAATCCAGTTGCATCACGAATTCTTTGCTGTGAAAAAGTCAGTGCTCGCAATCACTATTCTCCCTTTGTTCGTATCACTGCGCACACCATCATCAGCTGTTTCACGTTGTTTGCATGCTCGGAAGGAGAGAAGACGTGTCGCAGCGCTCTCTTTCAGCCTCCTTCCTCCTCCAGCTGATGGAAAGGTGCACGCAGTGACATGAAGGGAGGGAAAATAGTGCTGGTTGATGCCGGTTGATTGCGAGGTCGGACTTTTCACGGCAAAGAATTTGTGATGCAACTGGAATACCATCCCTTTGATATTTTTTCCAACTTTAAATGAGTCAGTCTTGTTAGTGATTTTGACCGTCTAAATGGTTAAAAAACATCTGGACAAAAAACGGCCTGGGGAGCTCTTAATGGTTAAAGAATACAAATTACACGTCTGAGTTACGGGATCATTATGCGCGATCGTCTTGTAATCTAATCTCTCTGAAAAAAGGCGCAGCGGCGTGTTCGCAGCCCTCTGACTCTCTTTACATAATCAGGGCTACTCGACCCACCATCCCTTTATGCGCCTCCTCACTTACACAACTCTCCCACCTACGACACTCTGCATCTTTTATGTCCAAGAATCAGGGATCAGAGACAGAGAGAGAGAGAACAGAGAGACACACAGCTACAATACTCCAACTTCCAATATATATATTTATATATATATATATCTGTCTGCGAATTGTGAGTAATAAGCGGCAGCAGAGCTGATGAGTAATTCACATGCCTGCTCGAAAGCCTGACTCACTGTTTGTCAAACCACAACAGAGCAAAGAGTTTCGGCACAGAAAAAAACACTGAAATTGGAAAAAGTTTTTTGCAAGACCTTTCTAAACATCTCCACATTGCAACAATAAGGGGAAAAGGAAAGGTATCGGATATGCTGATAGTTGCAGTGTTTCCTGTTTTTTTTTTTTTATGAGCACTTCTTTCTCTTTAAATATTCAAACAATCAACATAAATTGAAGGTTGAAAGAGAACCAACCAGGAAATTTTGATCAAACACATTTTGTTGCGAATGACTAAATAGCTATTACCGAATTTTGAATAAATTCCAATTTGTAAAGAATTATCACTTTAATCCTTAAGAGTTACTTAAAACTTAAAAATTTGACCCTCTAAATGGTTAAGAGAGGTCTGGACAACAAAACAACCCCAGTAACTCTTAAGGGTTAAGTATTATTTAAAAAAAGATTTAAAAAAAGGAAAATTCTACTTTGGTCCACCTGGGCGGGTGTTCACTAACAAGTAGAGCCTGCGTTACTGATGGTCGAACATAGCATTATTGGGGGGTGGGGGTGGGGGTGGGGGTAGCCCTCGTCAGTCTGGCAGGCTCTGTCACCGTGAGTCGCCCTCTGCCAGCAATGCCCCCCCCTCCAAATGACTCTGCCATGACAAGAGTGTACCGATCAAACAGCACACACAACACACACTCACTCACAAACAGACACACACACACACACATCAGCCACTTGAGGAAGGCGGACAGATTACACAGCATGTTCTAACCCATCATCTTTCTCCTCGCACATCCTGTCCGAGGACCCCCCCACCCCAACCCGTTAAGTTTCTGGTAAATAAAAGAGGAGTCCTTTGAGGTGATTTCATGGTGGGAGGGAAGAGCGCCGAAAGGGGGGGGGGGGCAACGGGGGTGAGCTTCCAAATCAGAGCGAACGAAGTGTAAGCGGTGGCTGCAATCTGAGAGCTCTCACTCCCTCCATCTCCGTCTCCATCTCGCCACCCACCGCTGTTATAAAATCGTCAGCACTGACCCGGAACCGCACACACACAGCGGACGGCGCGGCGTAATTACTCCGAGTTATAGTAAATGATTCTTTTCAAACACTTTGGAATTCTTCGCTCTCCGCCGAGGCAGAGGGTAATTGCTGTGCGCGGCGGCTAACTGCTGGGATCAGTGCGGCTTTAAGTTACCATATCTGCTGGAAAATTAGTAAATATTATTAGTAATCAGTCTTTGGTTGCATGTTGCGCAGCCGGGGCGCTCACGCTGAGCGCATCAGCTCCAGCACATTATCCTCGTCTTCCTCGCCATCGCCAGTGTGAGATGAATTACTCCCGCCGGGGCGAGCCGGGTGACGGAGCGAAATGATGACGGGGGCTGATTTTGATGTCAACAAAGACAAAAGAGGGAGAAAATGCAACATGCAACGGCTTCAGCTGTTCGCCTCCTCGCTAGGCTGCGGGTCACATTAGCCGCTTCTTTAATAGGGTTTGATAATCCTGCATGTTCTTGCACTGTCGCTTTGTTGTGTTAACGGCAGCGCAGACAAAGGATTGGTGTAATTAATTTGTACTCCATCTAACATTATACGCTATAAACTCCTAAAAAAATGTTTGGAGACATATTTCAGTCAGAAAAAAAAGTTTGGACACATATTTCAGTCACTCACTGCTCAACTTATATAATACCAATTGGTGTTGTATTTTTCAGAAAGCCTGATTATTCACCTTCACACGAGGATCGTGCATTTGTGGAATGAGCAACACAGCTAAATGTATGGGTAACGCCCCCCAGAAATGTGCCAAAATCCCTCAAAGAGGGTTCGGTAACGTTATTTCAGTCAATCATTTCTCCCCTTTAATAATACCAATTGATGTTGTCTTTTATAGTCTTTGAAAGCCTGATTAGTCACCTTTACAATGAGGTACAATTTGTGAGGATCGTGCATTCATAGAATGAGCAACACAGCTAAACATGTGCGTAACATCCCCCCAAAAATGTGCCTAAATCCCTCAAAGAAAACATCGGAAACAACACAAAACGGAAACATTATTTCAGTCAATAAATATATATATATATATATATACACACATATATTACATGCATGAAATCAAACCTACACACTCATTCAGCCACTTTCACATAGAGGAGCTCTAGGCCACGCCCTTCTTTTAAATAATCATGTGCTCACAAAGACCCAAGAAATCCGCCATAAGTAGCACTTGGCGCAGCGGGAAAAACTCTCTTTCAATGGCGCAACCTCAGAGCAGAGCCAATCAAAGAGGCAATAATCATGCACCAACAGCAGCCAGGATTTTCTAAGGTCTCTACTGTTAAAGGGAGTTTTTCCTTTTTCCTCATTGAAATGGTTCCCGAGTTAGCTTCACAATTGGAATGACAACGCAGTGATCAATATATATATATGCACATATAGTTATATATATTTATGAATACTGTTGCTAGAATCTGCTAGAAAGTACAGTGTTTCTGATATATATTGTAGTATAGTATATATATAGTATATACATATTTATGTATATATAGTGTGTACATATTTATGTATATATACACACACACACACACACACATATATATATACTGTATATATCTACATATATACACTATATAGTCTGTATGTGTGTGTTATTGTACTGCGTCGCGTCCCCTCTCTTGCCGGCGGTGCCCTCGTCATGTCTGATGCTCCCCGTCCTCTTGGCGCTGATGAATAATAGATGCCGGCGGTACAGTGCGAATCAGAGACGGGGCACTGATGGATGAATGTTTCATGCTGCCGTTCATTCTTCATACTGCATCTCCGCAGCAACAATGCCCCCCCCCCCGGCCCCCCCGTCCCCCCGCCCATGCTTGTTTCATGTGCTCGGTACCTGTCCTTCCTTCACATTCCTGCTATTACTCGTCACAATAACCCCGAGATATTAACTCGTCTGGGGCGCCGTAATGGTCTGATATTAGACTGATTTGCTTGCTGAATTGCAACCATCCTTACTGCGGATGGTGTGAATGATCCACTCGTGTCTGTGTGTGTGTGTGTGTGTGTGTGTTTGTAGCCATCCAACAAACTCCGAGAAAAGGAAGCGTGGCCTTCTGTATATGCAGAGAAAACTGAAAAGACT
>CAESWR010001664.1:397485-421415 GCA_903171835.1 Mullus surmuletus | reverse complement strand
GGGGGCACGGGGAGGGGAGAGAGGAGTGTTCAGTTCAAGCCAGGAGAGGAGGCGATGCAAGAACTCAGACAGAAACAAACAATGGGAAGAGCGGTTCGGACGCCGGAGCACATTAGAGTGTGACGGAGTGAAATCTCCACTAAGATTTCTCACATCACTTCACCAAAGATCGAGTTAGTGCAAAGATTTTTTTATTTTTTTTTCTCCTTAGGACTAAAACTCCACCAAGGCTTTAGTTTGAAAACTGGTTGGAGAAAAAAAAAGAAAGAGAGGGACTTTACACACACAGCTGATGAGATCCACACACACACAAAAAACCTGTTGAGTTCCACGGAGACGTCAGCGGGCGCGTCTCTCCGTGGGAAAGCGCAACTCACCGGCCGGGAGGAATCCTCCATCCAGTTCGGGGGAGGGGGCGACGGCGGCGGCGGCGGTGGGGGGGGCGCGGGGGGGGGCGGCGACCTTCTTCCCGGAGCAGTTTTACGCGAGAACAAGTCGCTTGGGTCTCCGGCGATCTGGAGAAGATGAGGAGGAAGAGGAGGAGGAGAGAGGAGAGAGGAGGGGAGAGGAAGGGAGGAAGTTATTGGATGGTGGTCGGAGGGAGCGGGCGGGCGGAGGGAAAGTGCCGCGGAGCAACGCACCACAACCGCCGCGGGTTCGATTCCATCCCGCTGGAGGAGGCGAGGAAGAGAGGAGCGCGAACACCTCGGCGGTGCGGGATGAGAGTGGTGGGGAGAGGCGGAGAGGCGAGGAGAGGAGGAGGAGGAGGAGGAGGAGGAGCGCTCTCTCTCTCTCGCTCTCTCACTCACACACACGCAAACACACACTCTCTCTCTGCTGCATTTATGGGAAAAAAGCTCGGGAGGAAGGAAGGGTTGCGCTGCGCAGAATCGCGCACTGATGATGAGAATGAGGAGGGGAGAGAGACAGAGAGACGGAGAGACAGAGAGGGAGGAAGAAGAGGAGGACAAACATCCCTCCGTCATCACTTCTCAAAATTTCATTGAGACAAAAAAGGAAAACACGCTTCATTTATCATTTTATCATCTTTTGGCACAAATCGAAGGCGCCGGACGCAGGGCGGCCCGGCAGGGGCGCGCCGGAGATTTCGGGGGCCGTGGGTGGCGGGTATGAGTAGCCCCCCACCCCCCCCCCAGAAAAAAAGAAAAAGAAAACACCTTGCAAATATTCCTGCAGGGTGTTTCTGTGGCGCTCTACGAGGTCATGGCAGGTGTTTAACCTGTAAGCCGAGCCGCAGCGACAGCTAATGAGTGGCTCAGGAAAAACAGGAGCCGCCACTTCACGTCAACACGGATTAGGTTTCAAAATCCTTCTTTTCTTTCTTTCTTTCTTTTTCAAATGTCCTGCTCCAGAAATAAAACATCCCGCCGGGCTCACGGGTAAAAAACATGAGATCAACCCTCCAGAGTTCCTTAAAAAAAACTGTTTCAATCATTCCTCAGGACAAAAACTGTCCCCTCCCCAAAAACTGCTGTCAACTTCAGCCTAGAATATATCAAATATGAATTATTTGGGGGGATTTTAACCTTCTAAATGCCAGTTTGTTTATGTAACAAGACCGTATTTTAATCGGGAAAAAAATTATAATTTCAAAAATCAAACAATTTCAATAAAATGCAATTCAAGGAGGATTTAATTATTATTATTATCTTTATTATTATTATTATTAGAGCCTCAAATGGGTCAATGATTAGCAGCAACATTGAATTTGAGGCATTCTTATTTTTTCTGCATTGACAGATGATTTTTATAGTAAACTCTCTGATTAGTTCCTGGGGACAAAAAGGTCAAGCTTTCCAAAAGACTGCTGTCAAAATATCATCTTCATCCTGACATATATCAAATATTAATTCTTTTGGGGGATTTTAACCCCTCTAAATGGCTGTTTGTTTACATAACTCCACATATCTTTTTTTTTTTTTAATACAAAAACTCAAATGATTTCCATAAAATACAATTCAAGGAGGATTTTATTATTATTATTATCATTATTATTATTATTATTATTATTATTAGAGCCTCAGATGGGTGAACTATTAGCAGCAACATTTTCTTATTTTTTCTGCAGTGACAAATTTTTATGACAGGATTTGTTAGAATGCTGTCTGAGAAAATGATTACAGATTACAGGAAATGAAAAACAGCTTTTGGGGGTTTTAACATGCCGTTCCCTCGTATTTTCCTCTGCATTACTGGTTTCTACTCAATTTATTCATTTTTCCTCAAGGCATTTTTTTACAGTGGGCGTGTGTGGCCCGTTGAGTGTAACGTCAGTGTTTCAGTTTCTTCAAAAGTAATCGAACTTTAACCCTTCGACTATAACTAGAAGTAAACGGTGTTCAGATTTTAGATTTAAAAATAAAATCTTTCCTCTTGTTGCAAACATTTCGGTGGATGCTCGCAATGTAGATTTTAAAACTCATTGACGGGTGTCACGGTGGTTTCCGGATTTCCAGTGAACGTTCTGGATTTCCGAACATTAAAGGGATAGTTCAGATGTTTTTGACATGAAGTTGTATGGGATCCTCACCATCAGTGTTGTTTATCAGCAGTGACTGTGTCCTGTTTTGGTGTTGCAGAAAGTAGATCCGTGAAATTGCTGGGCTCACACGAATAATCGACGAATAAACTCCAACAATTCCTCCTCATTGTTGTTGTGGCTGCTGAGGTGGAAGCTCACTGTCGGCCTACATCATAAGATTTCTTAATTTATTCATTCATAAATTCTGCCCTCTGTACAGTGTTAGAAATGAACAATGGAAATGGTCAAGCAATTTTCCCAAATGGGTTACAGTTTGTCTTACGACTTCACTTGCCAAATCCGTGATGGGACTGAGCTCCCAATGCTCAGTGACGGTGGACCTGTCAATCAAAAAGGGATTCAGCTTTTTGACTGATCCTCCAATCATCGTGTGGAAGCCCAGCGTCCAGGTCAGCCGAGGCTCCGCCCACTGCTCCATTCACCCCCAGAGACGCCGAGCATCTGGGGGCGGGATTAAATCCTGGCATTAATCTTAAAACCGTCGAGTTTGATAAGAAAAAATAAGTAACATGCAGTTGACATTCTAGAGGAATCAGAGCTTCTCTTGCAGTCTTAGAGAAATCCCCTCTGTTACACAGTCGCCAAATAATGACTCCTGAAGTCTCCAGCACGTCACTCAACCCACACGCAGAACTGGCTTAAGAGTGGCGTGGAAGCACATTGTGGCCAAGGTGACATCTTTCAGAGAGGAAAAATACCCCCAAAATATCAGTATATCAACACGCTTCAGCCATCCATCAACAATATCATTTGTCCCAGAGAAAGATATGACCCAATGCTCCCATAAAGGCAGCAAATGGGAAAAAAATCGAATTTTCACGCCCTCCGTCAACATCCACTTTCTGTTCAGACCTCAGAGTCTGAACCGCTGGCTGCTTTTTGAAGCTCCAACATGAGGAAAAGCTTGAAAACAAACTGGGTCTTGAGTTCTGAAACGCAAAAACAGCGCTAGCTTCTGACTGGTCCGGTACGGTGGCTGAGGCCTGCAAACGCGCTGCAAACACAGAAACACTGCAAATTCACGAAACAAAACAGAAGTGCGCCCGGCCACTAGGGGCACCAAACTGAGGGATGGACCAATCCTGTGGGATTGGTACCTCTTTAAACACACAAGCGGGATGTATTTTCTCTATATGAATTAAGACGTAGATGGGAAATGTTTTTAAACCCCTGGCAGTTTATATTGAACTGCTTTTTACTACTTAATAAAGTTTAAGTAAAAAATTATAGAAATGATTGTCGACAGCTGCGCAAGAGAAACCACTTTCTGTTAATAAAGATTTTTTGAATAAAAAAAAGACGTACATCAGTTGTTTTCCTATAATGCTGGTAAAGATTACGGCTTCAAAACGACATAAGGGAAAATATAAATTTTTATTCCACTTCTTCCAAGTCTTAATTAATATATATAGAAAAAATACATCCAGCTTCAGTGTTTAGTTTTAAAGAGGGAATGATCCCACAGGATTGGTCCATCCCTCATTTTGGTGCCCCTAGCAGCCTGGCACACTTCTGTATTGTTTCGTGAATTTGCAGTGTTTCTCTCTTGCAGCGTGTTTTGTGTTTGCAGCGTTTCTGTGTTTGCAGCGTTTCTGTGTTTCAAGCATTTCTGTGTTTGCAGTGTTTCCCTCTTGAAGCTTTTCTGTTTGCAGCATTTCTGTATTTGTAGCGTTTCTGTGTTTGCAGCGCGTTTGCGGGCCTCAGCCACCGTAGTCCGGGCATCTTGATTGCAAGTGCGTCATTGGCTGGACATACACAATGGGGCGGGTGTCGTAAACACTGCACATGCCTCCGTGTCTTTGATAGAGACACACGGCGCCAATGATTTACCTGCATTAACTCGTTTGTAGAACAAGCTGGCTCATTCGGAAAACTTAAAAAATAGAATTAATCTCGTATTTCTTCGTCGACAAATTTAAATCCCGCCGAGCGGTGGAGCTGCGATGATCGAGTGGCGCACCAAGACATAAAACGTGGCATGGAAATGCTTTACAGGAGAAAGCAAAGATAAAATATAGGAGGCAGGGCCGTTGCCTTTATGATTTCATCCAGACAGAAAAGCTACAATAAAAAACAGAGAATAAAATAGGGTTCAGGCGCAGCAGGGCGACTCTCACTTGGGTTCTTTGATATTTTCTGTCGGCTCTCTCCACTGTCCCAGGCATCTGGACTCTCTAGTAATCATCTCCACACTCAAGTTTACTCGGGAAAGTGAAAGCTCTCGGAGAAAATAATGATCTGCTCTGGAGAGGCGAGTGCGAGTTTTCCACCAAGTGTGTTTTACGCGTGCATCGCCCTTTTTATGCCACGCTGTGTCGGTGATATAACGCTGTGTTGGGTTGCTATGCTGAGTCGATGCCGCGCCGCTGTGGATGATTTACACGATCGTGCCAGTCAGGCCGGGATGTGAAGCTCATAAATCGAGTGAGCGTCTTCATATATACTGATATATATACTGATCAGACCCAGACAGTGTGTGTGTGTGAAGGACCAAAAAGGACACACATTTAGATGGATAAAGAAAACAAAATAAATAAAAATAAATATAAATTCAAAAGAACTAACTAACTTACTAACTAATTAATTGATTCAATGAATAAATAAATAAAAAGGGTCAAAAAGGACACAAGCATGAATAAATAAATAATTGGATAAAGGACCNNNNAAAAAAAAAAAAAGGACAAAAAGGGCGTAAGCATAATTAAATGAATAAATATATAGGACAAGAAAGAACATAAATATAGACAGGCAGACAGATAGATAGATAGTTAGATAGATATATAGATAGATAGATGGATAGATGGATAGATGTAAAGGACAAGAATGAACATACGCATAAATAAGTAGATAAATAAATAACATGACAAGACATTACAAAATAAATGATTTAAAATCTATCTACATATTTACAATTATTCATTTATTTTTGGTATCTATATGTATGTCTAGTATTTTGGGTCGTCTATAGGTGGGAGGTCCTACCTCTGATGGAAGCCAGATTGGTTCCTGCCCGACACCCAGGTGACCAATCCCGCTTCAGACTGACGTTCAGAATTTTTTTTTTTCATTTAAAGAAATTTAATAATTATGTATTTTTTTGTTCATTCCTTCATTCATTTATATATTTGGGTGCTCATATCAATGTCTCTGTCCCCACATTATTCAACGCTTTGCAGGCAGAGTATAGTGTAGCCCTAATTAACTCATCAGGGATACATATATTTTGCTGGAATATCAATGGGGTCAGAGCTCGCACACACAGCCACAAACATGCCAGATATAAGCGCACGCCACATGCAAAATTCATGCTCCTGCAAACATAATGTTACTCACCACTCATAGTTGAAAGTGCTGCTCCATGTGAACGCACACACACACGCGTCAGAGCCGCCTCGCCGCTGGCGGCAGCCGCAAACCGACTTGCGTCGACTCAATGACCGTAAACTGGCCCCTTGGCAACGGTGCACAAATGGCCTCGCCTCGTGAAAAACGCCCCTCGCCGCGTTAAATGCTGAAAAAACGACTGTTGCTGAGGACGGAGGTTGCGGGAAATCTTTTTCTTGCACACACATACAAATACACACACAAACACGATGCACAGACACTGGCCTTTCCAACCAATGAGTCTGAGAGCGATTCCAATAATTCAAATGTCAGTGAATAACAAGGTGGGTTGAATTTCACGGTCAACTGCCCTCTGTAATTACCACAAGACACTTCACTGACATTAAAAACTTTAAGTACAGCTGTGTGTCTTCCCGAGACAAACCATCTTTGTTTGTCCATGACAAAACTTTGGGGGACAAAACAGATAAAAAGCTTTCTTGCAAAAACTGGCGTCCCCCAACTTGTCACACGTAGCAGCTAAGTTTTTCATTTGCAGTTTTTCACGCTTTCTCAGGTAATTCCACTTTTCTGTGGAAACAAATAAACTAATGAAGGGAAATTGCTCATGAAAAAATAAAGCGAAGAATCAGATTTGTTTTGAAAGTGCCGCGTTGCAATGATTATGTTCAATGATTATGCTTTTGGAAATTACAGCAACACATGCGGGAACGCAAGCAGTTTCTGATAGCACTGCGTTTTTGTGTACCGGGGTTGACCAGAAATGTCGATACTGGTATACCTTTAAAGCACGGTAACTGTACATCACAGTATATTCGTTTTTCTTTTTTAGGAGTTATTACTGTGCTATCAGCTGATTTATTGTGTAATAATGCAGAAACAGAAAAACAAACACTCTAGTAAGCTCTGAAAAACCATAAATAAAAACATATCAAATGAACATATACAGCCTACATAATGCAGCAATGGAAGGAGCAAATTACAAAATAAATCAACTTTTTTACTTGAAGTGCAAGCTAGCTTCAGCGCTAACACTAAATTTGTTGATTTTGTTTGGAAAATTTCATCTGCTACATTTGTTTTTCTTGTGAATTTAAGGAATATATCAAATCCTTAAGATGTATAAACTCTATAAAAAGTGAGAAAACTATTGTTATATGATACATGGTTTAAAGAAAAATAATGATGAAAATGAAATGAACTTTTTTTAAAATATTCTTTCTGTTTAATGTTGATCGTTTGTCCTGAATGTCTTTTTACTTTAATAAGTTGAACCCATAACTTTCTTTTTCTTTACCATCAATGGCTGAGCAGGTCTGTTATATCTGTATATATGTGTTCTATTTCCAATGAAGTTGAAAAATCCCTTTAAAAGCTCCACACGGCTCAGTCTGCGGATGTCGGTGCTAACCGAGAAGCGGCCGATAGCCGTACTTTTACAAAAACTGCCAATGGAAAAGTCGCGATGGGTCATACACACAGTGTGGTCACCGCGCTGCCGTCTGCCAGACTTGTAGCAGCAGACCCGGAGACAGTTTATCCGCAAGCCGTCAGCTGTCACCGGGCAGAGTCCAAGTCAAAATCCGTCAATGGATGTTATATTATCAGACCTTCCAGGATTTCACGATGTTGCTATTTGCAACATCAACGCTAATTCAAGCAATCCCTGCAAAATCAGTGCGGTGTTGCAATTTTAACCAATCTCCGCAACTTTAGCTGCAACTTTGACCACTCATTGGCGTTGTCTTGAGCTCATGTCAACAAGCTACCATCCGTCTTACTTCCGTGTTTACTTTTAAGAGAAGCAGCATGTACGAGTCCAATGTTTCACACTTGTCGACCAAAAAATAACAGCAAAGGATTACGAAAAGCAGGACTCTGGCGTCGCAGTGACGCGTATGCGAAGACTTATATTTGTTTTCAGTAATAAATTAATATTAAACATATTACTCAATTGTAATTACAAAAAGGGAAAATCGCAACAATTTATCGCAATTTTCACTTCTTTCCACAATGTAATCGCAACAAAAACCTAAAAAACAACAACTTTCATCGCAATTTTTTGGAAAAGCTCCTGCAATGCCAGGCATTTTTGTCATGCCTCATCACAATCATAAAAAAGGCCCACGAAATCCTGGAGGGACTGTATTATGAGGAAGACGTCATCCAGTGGGGAAAGGAAAGTCCAAATGTGTCGGAAACCAGTCTATTGACGATGGACGCCCTAAGAGGACATGATTTAACATTACTTTAAAATGGGTTTTTTTCAAACAAGAACAATCCTGCGGATCCTTGCAGGTTTGACCGAATCGCTCGGCACTGCTGCTCTGCTCAGGCATCTGTCGTCGACAAAGTGACATTTCTCTGCTCTTGTGAGGCTGGAAGGAGGCCAGGGGCACACTCCCCCCCCCCCCGACGCCGCCGACTGCCTCCCCGAAAGGTAGACGCCGGCGCTGCCAAATGACTGTTTGACACAGTGAGGATAAACTCCGCCACAGTCGCAGCCTAAATCCCCTGAGGAGAGATTTCAGATAGCTAATGGGGATTAGTCGACCTAAGAAGTTGTGGAGAAACGTATGCATAATTGAAACTCACAGACGCTAAAAAGTATATAAACACACACACACACGCACACACACTCCACTGTCATTGTCTGAACAAAGGCCTCGGAGTTTACTTGTGTGGAAAAGGTGCATTTGCTGTATTCATTTCAGCGTGTGTGTGTGTGTGTGGCCTTCAGCACCCGGCAGACGTACCAAGGTAGCAGCTTAATAACGGAGGAATTTAATTGTCACCTTAACCTCGGCGTTTCCATCCGTAAATGCTGCTCATTAGATCCGCACCGCTCGCTCCGCCAGGGCCTCGAGGCGGCGGCGACATATCGGAATATTTAGTGTCACTTCCTCGGGCGGTATCAATACGCTGAATATTGATGTTTTTTGTGCAAATGGGAATGCGGCGTGGACGTGCCGGTTACGGAAGCCCTTAGAGGACATGATCTAACTCTTATTTTTACACTGTTCTCTCGTGATAAAGACTTATTTTTCTTGTTATCTCAAGATAACCAAGTTCGTTTTCTCAAGATAATGAAATAAATTAATTTGTCATCTCAAGATAACAAAGAGTTATCTTGTGAAAATAAATACATTTATTTCATTATTTTGTAGTAACAGAGAATCATATACTACAGACTTTTTCGTTGTCCGTAATTTTGACTGACAGGATCATAAAAACCCTGTCATAATCTATTTTTAGCTGTCCCTTTAATTTATGAAATGATAATAATGACAAATCCCTCTTGACCTCTGTAGTTTCTGTGGGCTGATTACTTGTTTGTCCTTCATCTTCCACTGCATTAGTCCCTCTTTTTTCACCTCTTTTATCAACACCATCATTGTTATTGAGCTTTTTGAAGAAACTTGGGACACTCAGCTGCCGTGACATTTTTCTGAGTGAATCCAACGCGGTCATGCATCAAGACAGATAAGAGCTAACTAATGTGCTCACTCGCCACCAAGTGGTCAGGGGTGTGAATTACAATCTGTCAAAATGACAGATGGGCTTCAGATCTTTCAGTCACAGTCTTAAAAAAACGGTCAATGATGGAAATATTTGGTTAACGCAAACCCTGCTACAGACAGAAGTCAGATGCAAGTAGGTACCATGTCCTCCACATTGCACGGTCGCCTTAAGTTTAGAGCCTGCACTTTGAGACTTTCAGGAGAAATTCATCCAGACATGGGACCAAGTCACACATGTAAAGGTCTCAGGTAAATCCCAAGCTTTGGCCTTCAAGTCTCAAGTAAGTCCCAAATCATTTTCTCTTGGGCAAGTCAAGTCCTGTGATAGGTCAAGTCAAGTCACCTTATTTTACCCGCACAATCTGATTTTGATAAGGTGAAAAGACAAGATGTTAGTAACTGTCACTTAAGGTCATTGGCCAATTTATCAATTGCATTGTAATTACTGATATTCAGTAAAATACATAGATTCAAACTCACTTTCACTTTCAACAGTGCGGGCATTCATTGATATTAATTTTATATTCATATTAAAACTGAAAACACTAAATCAACAACATTCAAGTCATTCAAGTCATCGTGTCTCAAGTCAAGTCAAGTCCAGAGTCTTTAACTTCAGAGTCCAAGTTGCGTCTCAAGTCTTTCATTCAACAGCGACTTGAGTCAACTCGAGTCCAAGTCACAGTGACTCGAGTCCCCTCTCTGAGTTCATCGTTGGAAGACATCAGTGCTCCAGCAAGTTGACTGGAGGTTAGTGAGGAAGACGCCAACCAGTGGGGAAAGTAAGATCCAAATGTATCGGAAAACGCTGTGTCAAACACTCATTTGGCAGCGCTGCCGTTTACCTTTCAGGGAGGCGGTTGGTGGCTCCGCTGCTGTAGTGGCAGTGTGTGTGTGTGTGTGTGTGTGGGGGGAGGGGGGTCGTGGATGTGCCCCTGGCCTCATTCCAGTCTCACAAAGAGACAGAGACAGCAGCTCCGAGTTGGTGAAATGTCACACTTTGTCGGATGCCTGAGCGGAGCCGCGGTGTCAAGCGACTCTGCGATTCCAACATCGTGTTTTTTTGGGACGGATGCTGATGGTGTCCGAAGAGTGACGAGCTTTAGGTTCTCACCTCTTGGCTCACATGGAAATTCTTTCACCCTCAAGAGTTCCTTAAACTCAAGAGTTCCTTTTTCGTCCCTCCGGATGAAAAATGTCCCCTTCCTAATAACTGCTGCAAAAATAACATATATCAAAGGGATAGTTTGTATATTTTGACATGAAGCTTTATGAGATCCTCACCATTAGTGTCGTTCATCAGCAGTGACTTTTCCCCCACTGCAACCCGTGAGCGGAGTTCTGGCCTGGTTTCGGTGTTGCACCTTTGTATCAGCTGAAGGGGAAAGGAGGCGGAAGGAGACCACTGGGACGCGAGAGAATACGCATCGCAGCAGTCTCATTCCAAGCATGTAAGCACCATGAAACAGCTGAAGATGGTGCGCGCAGTGATACGAAGGGATGGAAAATAGTACCGGGTGATTGCGAGGTCAGACTTTTTTGAGGCCAAGGATTCATGATGCAAATGGATTACTCTTTTGAACGCATGTTGTTTTTTGGAGCAAAACGCTTTATCCATGTGACCCCAGCAACTAGAAGGAACTACTTTCTGCAACACCGAAAACCGGGAAGGAATTCTGCTCAAGGGACGTAGTGGGAGAAAAGTCAACGCTGATGAACAACACTGATGGTGAGGAGCTCATACAACTTCATGTGAAAAAATACAAACTATCCCTTTAATATTTTTTCCACTTTAATGGACTCAATCTTTTTACTCAACTTCAACCGGAAATATATGTCAAAAATGATTTATTTGGGGGGAATTTTAACCGTCTAAATACCAGTTTGTAACTCCAGTATTTTAATCATTATTATTATTGGAGCCTCAGATGGGTCAATGATTAGCAGCAACATTTAATTTGAGGTATTCTTATTTTCATATTCTTATACCAAATTCACTCATTAGTTCCTACTAGTTTTAATCTAAGAACACCATAATCTCAAGTTTTAAAGCAATTACAGTAAAATCCTTTAGAAAAATGTAGCTGTATTCATCCAACACGGCCATAATGGCTTGAAAGCGGCCTGGACAAAAATCATCCCCAGGAGCTCTTGAGGGTTAACAAATGGAACAAAGTTCATGCCTGGATGGCGGTCTGCTGAAGGTCAATCAGAGGCATACAAAAGGTCATAAGCATTCCAGAGACTCGCTGAAAACAAAGAGAGGCAGAACACACACCTGACATTCCTGTGAACACACACCGAAGCTGCCGCGGCAGCACCTCTTTCAAGACTGTTCCGAGACATTTTCCGAGGAGGTCGGGAGACACGCCCCCTTTCTTTTTGGCTCCTTTGAAAAGAACCTCTGCATATTAATTTTCATCTGCACTGTTTCATCCGCCAGTTATGCTGATGGATCGGCCTTCCGGGATGCCGCTGGTTTGAAAGCAACCGGTTTAATAACTCAGAGTAAGAGCACATTTGTGAATCCCCTTTGCTGAGAAATTAATTACAGTCGGGTCTCTTGTTGAAAAACAGTGTGGAAGACAGGGTTCTCATTTTTCCATCTTTGTCAGAGCTTTGGGGGGGGGTGTTTTTTTTCATATACAATCACCTGAAACCTTGCTAGTGTATTTCATTGATTTTGAAGTGCATGGAGTATTACACACGACACAACTGTAGGATCTTGAATTTGTGTTAACCCTTAAATGATCCTAGGGATATTTTTTGTCCATTAGAGGGTCAAAATCCTTAAAGAATACATCTTTCTACTGGTTGGAAAAAATATTAATGTATGACATTTTACAACAGTCTTTTGGAAGAGACACTTTTTGTCCCCAGGAACTAATAAGGGAGTTTGCTATGAAAATCTGTCACTGCAGAAAAAATAGGAATGCCTCAAATTCAATGTTGCTGCTAATCATTGACCCACCTGAGGCTCTACTAATAATAATGATTATATCCTCCTTGAATTGCATTTTATGGAAATTATTTATAAATTCCCTCAAATAATGAATATTTGATATATATATTTCAGGCTGCATTGATTAACAAAAAAAAAAAAAGAGTTATTTGAAGTACAAAATTGATATGTAAAAAAAAAAAAAATTACTGCAGTTTTTAGGGAGGGGGCATTTTTTGTTCTAAGGGACGATTGAAAAAGCTTTTTTAAGGAACTCTTAAAAACAGTATGGTGTATCTGGATGATGAGGTGTATTACAAATGGCAGCGAAAGGCTGCCACATGCATTGTTTTAAAAATATGGACAAAATATAAATATTTGTATGAAACAAACATCAAATGATTGATTATTTAAAAAAGATTATACACACACACACACACGGTATGTTCATAAAAAGTAAATCCGTATATATGAATGAGTCAAGATGTGCAGGAGGCAATGATCTGCAGATTGACCCGACAGTGTCACGCATCACGTTTAATCTTTACACCTTCTGGGTTTTTAAAAAAAAATGTTTTTAAATGTTGTCCTCACAGTGGGGGGTTGAAGGTTTTATTTTGAAAACCTTCAAATCAATCCCCTTGAATCAACTTCTAGTCCTCACAGTGGTGGTGGCGGCGGCTCTTATTTTGAAAGTCTTCGAATAAATGTCAGGTCCTCTCCTTGGAAGTCTGTGGGGAAAGGGGCGGGGCTAACTTTGAAGATTTATTGTGTCCAATGTTCTGATTGGTTTATATCGCGTGGTGCCTTCCATGGTTGGATAGATTTAGGCTCAAAGGACTGATGGATTGGTCTGGGATTGGTTATCTCGGTCAGTCAATCAGAGTTACTCAAACAACGGCAAGCTGCGATGACCAAAGTTTATTATCATGAAAAAAATAGATGTAGAGTATTGAATGGGGAAATATAAGCGTGAGAAATGTCAAGTGTGGCGTGTGGTGTGTGGTGTGAGAATGGGTCAAATTGCTTGACTGTCACACTCAAAGCGTGACGCTTGGCAGCTCTGTAACTGACACTCCTGCTGTCAGACAGTAGCATCTCCATCTAAATGATAAAGAAAATAAAGCTGGTCAAATCTCTTTAGGACTTTCAGGGAAGAAGCGCAACTCTAATATCAAAGTTAATCTCCTCCTCTGCGAAGCCACGATTCCCGTTTTATGCTGATGGGAATGAGCAGCCCTCTAAACACTGTCCGCAAATCTCTTCATTATTGAAATGACTCATATATGCGCGCTGGTCCTTTAAAACCAATAAACTAAACCTAATATGTTGCTGCTGCTGGCATATCGGATATCAGCAAAAATCCAATATGGTGCTATTGGATTCAGACCTGATATCTCAACAGAATTATAAACTGTCCCTTCATTTAATCTCCAACTTCCAGTGGTGTGCATAGACTTTTTGAGTGGCAGGGGTGTGAAAAGAAAAATAAGGGCACCCACTGTCGAGTTTTGAATTTTGGTTCAGTGTTTGTTAGTTGTCATTCAATCTGAATCCCATTCACTGCTCATTAACTCCACTGCTCTTAAAGGGACAGTTTGGAATTCTTGACAAGAAGTTGTGTGAGATCCTCACCATTAGTGTGGTTCATCCGCAGTGACTTTCCCCCCACTGCGTCCCATGAGAAGAGTTGTGGCCCGGTTTCGTTGTTGCATAAAGTAGTTCCGACTCGCTGCTGGGATCACACGGATAAAGTGTTGTGCTACAAAAAACAACATGCGTTCAAAAGAATAATGCATTTGCATCACGAATTATTAGCCACAAAAGAAGTCAGACCTCGCAATCACCTGGAACTATTTTCCCTCCCTTCGTATCACTCTGCGCACCATCATCAGCTGTTTCACGGCATGCACGTGCTTGAAAGGAGACTGATGCGATGTGTCTTCTCTCGTGTCGCAGCGGTCTCCATCCACCTCCCTCGTCCTTCAGCGGATGGAAAGTTGCGTGCAGTGATACGAAGGGAGGGAAAAAAGTGCTGGGCGATTGCGAGGTCGGACTCCGAGGCGGACACTTTAGTGCACGTTTTTTCCACCCAATAGGACATTTTATCATATTTTAACCAACCAAGAGGGAAGTTAAGGGGGCACTTTGGCACGGATTTTTGCCTCTCGAGAGGACACTTAAATGGACGTTTTTGCCTCCAAAGATGGCACTTTAACGTGCGTTTGTGCCATCCAAGCGGGCATCTTATTCTGTTTTAACCAGCCAAGACTGCAGTTTAGTGTTTTGCCAACCAGGGGGGCACTTAAGCATGCATTTGTGCCTCAAGAGAGGGCACTTTGCCAACCAGGAGGCACTTAGGCATGCATTTTTGCCTCTCGAGAAGACACTTAAATGTGCGTTTTTGCCTCCAAAGATGGCACTTTAACGTGCGTTTGTGCCACACAAGAGGGCATGTTTTAACATCATGTTTTAACCAGCCAAGAGGGCAGTTAGGTGTGTTTTGCCAGTCAGGGGGGGCGCCCCTTCTGCCCCACCCTATGCACACCACTGCCAACATCAAACATGCAGGTGCAAGCTGTGATGTCAACTGATCCAGTTGAGCAGGAAGCTCCCCAGGCTGCCAACAAAGCTGAGGGTCCCTTAGCGTGTCCCGGGTCTCCGCCGAGCCTCTTCCCATTTATTTGGGATTAATAGAGCTTGAAGGTGGGAGTACACGTGTGTTATGCATAACACAGAGCGAGTCTCAAGTTGTGCCTGTCCGTGAGGGATTCACCTGAACCGTGGGATAAATTCGCGGCGTCCTCCCAGTTGAACTGTTCACCCTCCAACCGCCGCCGTGAGAGCGTCTCAGAGGAGCAGTTGATCCTTGTCGACAAAGAGCTTAATGAAACTGTTGGAACGTGACGTGCATAGAGCAGGAATTAGCTCACTTAACGGCGAGATGGTCCACCAGGCTGCTCTTCTATATGGATTTTTTTGTTTATAATCATTGAGGAACCTCCGTCAAATTTTGCACTTCAATCACCCATGAAGCAGCAAACATCCACAGTGGGAGGGAAAAATTGAATAAATGACAGGAGAGTCCCCAGTGTAAGGAATTTTTTTTTTTAAGTGTTGGGGAAGAGGAGCAATGGGTGAAATTAACCCTTAAGAGTTTCTGGGGATATTTTTATTTATTTTTTTTACCATTTAGAGGGTCAAAATCCCCCAAAATATTAATTATATAATAATAATTATATGTAATTTTTCATGCTGAAGCTGATTAACAAGACTGACTAATTTGAACTTGGAAAAAGTATTGATATATGATATTTATACAGCAGTCTTTTGGAAGGAGACGCTTTTTGTCCCCAGGAACTAACAAGAGAGTTTGCCATAAAAATCTCTCATTGCAGAAAAATTAAGGATGCCTCATATTCAATGTTGAGCTGATCACTGACCCATCTGAGGCTCTAATAATAATAATATTTAAATCCTCCTTGAATTGTATTTTATGAAAATTATTTGAGTTTTGGGGGTTTTCCTTTTTTTTTAATCAAAATACTGTGGAGTTATGTTAACAAACTGCAAGGGTTAAAATCATCCCCCCAAATACATAACTTTGATATGTTTATTTCAGGCTGATGTTGATTTAAAAGACTGACTCATTTAAAGTGGAAAAAATACAGATATATGTTATTTTTACAGCAGTTTTTAGGGAGGGGATGTTTTTCGTCCCGCATGACGATTGAGTGCGTTTTTTAAGGAACTCTTAAGGGTTAAGAACAGATTTATATATTTGTAAACATAAGTGATTTGGATATTTACCAGATAATGAAATATGAATAGGCTTCATGAGAAACTGTGAATTGAACTATGAATTTCCTCCTCACTACAATCCAAAAACAGAGCCATGTGTACCCGTCCGTCAAACGTGCTAAATATAGACGTCAAAATAATCACCGCAATCATTCTCACACATAATCAACCCATTTACATCGTCTCCTCCCAGAACTTTGCTTGTGCAGATAGAAACATTCTGCATTGATTATACATTAAGGTAAACATGCTAAACGGACGGCGCAGTTTCTCACTTGGCTACAGCAGAGCAGAAAATCATGTTTAAAAAAAAGGCAAATATTCAAGATTCTAATATAATTCTTTTGGCTATAATGTTGTACAGCAATAATATATAGTTGCCCACATAGCAAATAGCTTAGGTCCCCAATATATACAGCATATGGACCAAGTCTGGCTTTGATGGCAATGGTTAGATGATGGCATGTCACTTGCGTGGCCGATTGTGGTTAGGGTCATATGGACAAAAAAATCACTGTCCAGTCTGGATACTTGAGGGATCTGGTGGCAGTGCTCAAACTGTGCTGGGCCATAACAGGGACAACATTGTGTCCACAGCTGGCCCTTTGCTGGGCCATACAGTGTCCACAGCTGGTCTACTGCTGGTCCGCACAGTGTGTCCACAACTGGCCCAGTGCTGGTCCATACAGTGTCTAGGGCTGGTCCATACTTAGACTTAGACTTAGTCCTTTTATTGTCATTTTACAAGACATAAAACGGAAAACCAAGAGCTGCAAGCCGCTTCGACAGTGCGCATCCCTGGTCCAGTGCTGGTCCATACAGTGTCTACAGCTGGCCCTTTGCTGGTCCATACAGTGTCCACAACAGGTTGGGGGCTGGTCTATACAGTGTCTACAGCTGGTCCAGTGCTGGTCCATACACTGTCCATAACTGGTCCAATGCTGGTCCTTACAATGTCTAAAGCTGGACCAGTGCTGGTCCATACACTGTTCCACAGCTGCCCATGTATGGCTCGGTTCTGGAAAAGCAGATCTGGGCCGCAAAAGGGCCGGCTTTATTTGCCACATGTGGACCAAATCTGGACTAGTGGACCCATGTATGCCACGGCCCACCTCTGGCAAAGAAATATGGGCTTCAAAAGGGCTGTCATTCATTACAGAAAGCGTGCCGAGTGTGCGTGCCAGAATTGGGCCACACCTATTTTTCTATGTGGGTGGGTTTGTCAAAGTAGCCTCTACTACAATTACAATGTACTCCACATGAGAAGCTGGTTCTGGTTGTTCTTTTCCCAGCCGTGAATTAATTAAATGTATTTCATGGTCATGTAAGCAACATTTTTTTTTTTTGGAGTCCTGTCGTAAAGCGTGACGTGAATATCAATTAATTTCTCGGCCTGGTCACAAAGCATCCGTCAGCTCCGCACGCCCCAAAGGTTGGATTATTCACTCTTATATTTCCAGGAAGGAGTATCATCACTCCCTGATGGTAAGTATGTCAGTATCTCGTCATTGCTTGCTGCTCTCTCGGGAGCGCCGAGCAATTGAGCCATCACTGCGCCGCATTTACATTAAACAGACGCACTTTTCCCTTAATCAGTCACAGCCATTGTTGAACATACAGTAGAGCCAGAGGGAGACACAGACACACACAGTGTAACCTTTCCAGAGCAAAAACACAAACACACACACATCCATACGGCAGCATACTTTACTTTACAAGGCCGGGGGCACGATGCGATGGATGGGCTCTCCTCGCCACAGTCCAAACATCATCCGTGGAGATGCTTTGATGGAGCCGTGTGGCAAAGGGGTAGATGTATAATTCAAAAAGCGCAAGAGCCCCGACTTCAGCTATTGTGTACCCACTATGTAAATATTTGATAGTACTACACTGGGAGCAAACAGGTAAACCTTTGTGCCCACCAGCAAAGCACAGCCAGTGGGACGGTCCTTTGGCCGGCTGTGGACTCAATTTGTGGATATATCCAAATATGAGAGGAGGAGCACACACCAGCGTTAGGAAGTGTTAACAAGTGACAGAGGCAAATCTGGTGAAAAAAGGAAGTTAGTCGCATACTCGTAGACGAGGTAGAACAATTTAATTTTTAAGGGTACCAACGTTTCGACTGTCATGTCTTCGTCAGGGTACAAAAAGGACACTGAGCCATCCACATTTGTAGAGGTAGAGTTACAACAGGTGCTAATCATTCCTGATAATGGGGAGGAGTGTCTTCAAATGTACTGCAGGTGGAGCAGACAAAAAGTTTAAAAAAGGTGCCGAATAATCAAAACAAGGTAAGGGCACAGTATTGCTCAAAGCAGAGTACATGAATAGTACATTTACAAAAATATGTACAATGCAGGCGATAAGCTGCTCAAAATGCAAGATATGAAGAAAAGGGGGTCTTTTAACACATATCCACAAAAATATGACATGAAAATATGAACTGTAGAATTGCAAGAAGTAACAAAAAAGTTGTGCTGGATGAATATCAAATAGCACTATATAACCACAAAAGTCTAAAAGTAATTAAATTACTTCCAAAAAACCACACCAAAAATCTCACAGTAAATGTAATATACAAAATCACAAAAACATTTAAGAAACTGAGTCTTTTTTTAAAGTGGTAGTTATATCTTAGTTTTGACTTTGTAACAACAAACAATTGCAGTATAACTAACGTTGAATCCTGAAGACCGAGACTAAAGGGTGGTGGACATTCTTTTGGAACATTGGGACTGTCACGATTTATGGTGTTGAGCTTTTAAATGTGACCAGATTTGAGCATTATCTCTCAAACAGCACATTTACACACATTTACACTTCCACCAACGAGCCAGACTAGAGACAAAACTCCCTTCGACAGGAAACCTTTGTTGGATACCAAGGCTGTGGTTGGGCTGAAATACAAACGATGATATAGATGCTGTCTTTACAAATGTTCGTGCTCTCTGGTGGGCAAACAATCAGCTCTAATCTCAGCTTTTTATTTTCTGGTCCTGTTTTCTGTGGAAAGAGAAATTAGGGGTGACGTCATTAGTTTTCAGCATCAGTGCACAAGCATTTGTTCTTATCTGCAAAAGGGATAAACTTCTTGAGGGAGGGGCCCAAGGTGAGCAAAACATTATATCTCTCCTCTCGTCTCCCCTCCAAGGCTCCGTGACTCATCACTAATGCTTCTAAGTGAGATTAATAGAGTGTTCAATTCTCATTCCACCGCCTCCCCCGCATCCAATT
The DNA here is from genome assembly GCA_903171835.1 of Mullus surmuletus. Taxonomy (NCBI): domain Eukaryota; kingdom Metazoa; phylum Chordata; class Actinopteri; order Syngnathiformes; family Mullidae; genus Mullus; species Mullus surmuletus. The sequence continues at coordinate 402,007 of CAESWR010001664.1, read as the reverse complement.
ATGGAAAATACGCAATCAAACATTGTAAATATCAAGGCTCGAGCCAATCCTCTGTGCAGATGTTTGCCCGAGGAAATCAATGAGACGGAGGCAGAAAAGCGGGAGGATGAAGCCCTTTGATTCGGGTCTCGGACACTTTCTGCTGATCTGGACTCATTAGGACTCTTGCCTCGCCACGCAGCAACCCTGTGATTTCGCCTGATTAAACAAGTCTCTCTTCAAGGGTGGTTGTCTGCTTTGTGTTTGCCGTAACGGTTGAGAAACTTCTCAGATGATGCTTAAAAACTCGGCTGGTGATGATGCGAAGTAATCAGTGAAGGTTAATAAGCGGGGCACAGCGGTAATCAGGGCAGGGCCGTCTGGTCGTGCGGTCCGCCTCCTGGCCTTCCATCACAATAACAGATTCGTCAAGGAAGCCTCAAGTTGTACAATACTCTACAATACTAAAACTATATTCTGTATTTTCTTATCAAAAAAAATACTATGAATTTCACATTAAAGGTACTCTGCATGATATTCAATACCCTAACCCTTAAGAGTTCAAAGTGTCTAAATGTCAAAGGATCTTTTTGAAAGGATATTTTATTTTCACTGAACCCTTGCAATTACACCACAGACCACTTAGGGTCCACGGACCCCTGGTTGAGAAACACCAAGCTAAATAATGTAGGTACAGGGGCACTCCGGTGTTAAAGAGCTAGCACCCAGTGTTGACATATTTGATGCGAGCTGAGATACCTAGTTGAAGCTAACGTTAGCTCTATAAATAATTTATCCAGTTGCAGGAGGACCGCAGTGTTTAAAAACTATCCAAATTGCCCAGGAAGTCGATTGGGTTGCAGCTGTATGAGCACCTGTGCACTTCAAGACAGAAAAAGAAAAGTGGGACGGTGAATTGGGGTCAATTATCTTTTAGCAACAACATCCATTGTGTTGTTAAATATATGATGTTAGCACAAGTGTACTGGTCGGACACTCGGGACTGAGTAGTCGTGGCGCAGGCAGAGGGAAGCTGAAATGATGTGAAGAAAAAAAGTTTGAGGGTCCTAAGAAGGCCTGAAGTCCAAGAGGATGTAGGATGAAACACTCATCAACACAAGAGGTTACACGAACAAGCGGCTTTGGGATCCATGCGGCTGTGTTGTTATGCTGCATTCAATGGGAATGGGAACTCAGGGTTTCCCGGTTGAAAACGCACCTGGTCACATAAACATGGACAACATTTGTTGTGCAGTGTCAGACAAGTGATTGTCTATGTAGTCTGGGGAGATTTTTTTCCCCAAGTTGAAGCTCCGACTTTAATCTAAGGAAACCAGGCGTCCCCGATTTCCGCGGATAGTCCCCATTTTGGGCGATCTGTCCCTGGTTGAAGCTGCCCCCGAAAATGTACCCGATTTCAGTGTTTTATGATTGAGAAAAAAACGTTGCGTGTTGACTTGAACAACTGTTATTACTGTAGCCGGGTGGGATGCACGATTGAGCATGTTGCGCGACACTAATTACGGTAGCCGGGTAGGAACCAGAAAGCGTGAGGGAGCATGTTGCGCACAGACGAGGACAGCACATACTATGGAGGCCGTCTGCGTGCCACCTTTAGAGAAGAAGAGCAGAGCGTGCTCGTTACAGTTACGGTTTCTTCAATCTATCTTAATGACGTTCAATTCATTTTTGTCTCAGAGCTGGAAATGTCCCCGGATTTCATTTCAGAAATCTGGTCACCTTACTTCAAGCGGGTTCTGAGTTGTCACAAGTGATTCTGGGCGTTTAAGGTATTTTGTCGTTTCTAGGATCAAAGCTGTCCTACGCGGTTTTAAAAATGGCCGTAAAGAAGAAAAGGGAAATGCTGCCACTGCAACTTCCAAGCGCAAGAACACACCTTGTCACTGGGATCTAAAGGTGGTCAGCCATGCGACATATATAAAGGAAAATAAGTACTGGGGTGGGATTCAGCCCGGTGGTCCACTCAGCTCGCCGTGGCAACAAGAGGCGACTTCGACAAAATCAAATGGAACTCTAGGAGCGCCGGCTGTCCTTTTGTAGTAGAGTAGCGATAGTGACGAGCGTGTAGCAGCGGGCAGAGTGGCGCCGGTGAGGGGCTCGGCGCTTATCACACTGTCACTTTTAGGCGTGGAAGACGGGAGACCGATGCTCGTGTAGTAACCATGGCAACGCTGGCCCGGGAGGCGAGCAGCGTGGCACCTCCGAGGCGGCTTCTTGTAGACATGAGCGGCACGTTATGTGAGCAATTGTGCGTTTGTGCGCGCGCATATTCCTCTTTGCGTTACATCAGGTGGACAAATGAATAATTCACACACGTGCTTGTGCAAGGGCGATTTTCTATCTTTTTTATTCAGTGTTATGGGATTGTGGCGCTCTCTGTGCATATGCGTTTCCTCATTACTTTCTATACACAGCTAATACGGCGGAACACAACCCTGCCATGAGTGATCTGCGGACTAATGAATGCAATACAGTCAATATGGGCCGCTCCACGGGGGATACTGGCCGGGGGGGGAAAAAACAGCCTATTTTACTAGTTATTTATAAGCATGCTGGGAAATTTCTTACACTTTAATGGAGAAGACAATACAGATGTCAAAATCCATCAATCGAGCTCCATCGTTGCCACGTCGAGGATGTGACTTTCCTGGCGATGAAGTGAAAGCCTCGCTGTCGTTTTCCCTCAAACGTCCGGATAAGCAGACAGATGGGGATGGAAGGGGGGGGTTGGGTTACTCAAAGGAGTGCAAGCGACCCATTTTTCCCCACGATCGGACGTCTATGGGAGCTGGCCCCGCTCCTGATTGGCCGAGGGACCCGTCTCAGGTGTGATGGGGTCCGGCGTTCTATTTGCGGCCCCGGTTTCCTTGGGAGCCCCAGTAGGGAAAGGAGGGGTCCGCTCTAACGCGTCTGTCTGTTCCAGTCAGCGGCACGTAGGGGAAGCGTGTTAACCCTTAAGAGTTCCTGGAGACATTTTTTATCTTTTATCTTGACCACTTTTGACCTGCTGCTGTTTTTCCCACTCGTTCATTCCCGGTTTTTCCTTCTTTCCACTGTTTAACCCATAAGAGTTCAATCCCTAAAAACATTTGATAATTGATACGTATCTTTCAGGCTGAAAGTGATTACAAAGACTTGAAGACTTGAAAAAATATTAATGTATGACATTTTACATCAGTCTTTTGGAAGGAGACACTTTTTGTCCCCAGGAACTTATAAGAGAGTTTGCTATAAAAATCTCTCACTGCAGAAAAAATAAGAATGCCTCAAATTCAATGTTGCTGCGAATCATTGACCATCTGAGGCTCTAATAATAATGATAATCATCATCATAATCATAAGAAGAAGAAGAATAAAATCCTCCTTGAATTGCATTTTATGGAAACAATTTGAGGATCTTTAATTTTTTTAAGATTAAAATACAGTGGACTTACGTAAACAAACTGACATTTAGAGGGTTACAATCCCATTTCGGGCTGACGTTGACAAAAAAGGTGGACTCATTTAAAGTGGAAAAAATTTAAGTATCTAGTATTTTTAGAGCAGTTTTTAGGGAGGGGATGTTTTTTGCACTGAGGGACGATAACGTTTTTTAAGGAACTCTTAAGGGTTAAAGTCTGCTCCTCTTTAAAAAAACCAAAGTGTTTGGGGAGGTAGCGGGACGCGGTTCAAGGATGCGAGGAGTGAAATGAGTTCCCCGCTAATCTGTTATCCTGGAGTTCCGTCTAATGAATTCAGCATCTGAGGCGATGGGAACATTACACCAATCTCATTGGAGACACCTGGCTCAATATCCTATTGATGCCGCACTGCTAAACCTTGCCGCCTCGATCTCCGTAGCAACACCCCGCCGCACATAAACACATCCTAGCATTCCTGTGTCGCTCCCCGAGGTTGAGATCGGCACATGGAGCGCATCCTAATCCCCCCCCCCTTACAGCAAATATACTTTATCGCATCTGTGCATGCGAGTAATTAGAGGCGGGTTGTGTCAAAGTTTGCTGACAGGAGCGTTGGGGATTTGTGGGGGTCTAATTAAGAGTGCAGAGTAAACTACCGCTGGCCCTTGCCGGCGGACTGAGGGGTTGCAGCCCCCTCCTCGCTCTCGTCCGGCTCATTTCCATTATCGGCTATAAAGACGGACCGCGCTGACTCGATACATTGCCTTGGGCGGGGGGGGGGTGTACAAAAAAAAGGAGATATAAAGAAGCATGGTGTATCAAAAGTTAAGAGGAAGGGGAGTTACGAGTGACACTGGTGAAGTTTGATATTTTGAGTCCGACGTTCCGCTCCGGTGACTAAGCGGATAATTCCTCGATGAGCTGATCGATGCCTCGCTCGTATCTCTGCTGGATTTAAATTGCTTCGCATAAAGATGGGAAGCAGCTGCCCAAAGGTAGCAGAAATCTGTGCGCCCCCCCCACACACACACACACACACACACCGTCAAAGCTGACTAATGACCATCTTATACATCATTTGCTTTAACAAATGATGCCAAGCCACGCCGCAGAGGACTCCC
>CAESWR010001664.1:373717-386821 GCA_903171835.1 Mullus surmuletus | reverse complement strand
TTTTTTTTAATTAATTATTATTTTTTAATTAATAGTATTGTTCCTCCAATGATAAACAATTTAAAATATTACATAAATAAATAAAAATATATGAAGTTAAAAAAAAACCAATAAAGAAATCAATGTTAAAAAGGTTACAAAAAAGGAAAAAGAAAGAGATGTATGGTTCCGATGTATCCACTGCAGTGTGTAAATATGAAAGTGAAATGAGTTGGTGGTACAGTTGGAATATTTTTTTTCATTTACTCACACTTAACACTCCAATTAATTAATTCAGGGTAGTGGGTGCTCTTGCTTGTTTATTCTTTAAGAGTCCCACACATACAAAGAAACAAACCACACAGCGGTTATAATGAGGAAATGGAATCCAACCAAAGCCAACATTTCTTCTTTATTAGATTTAGACACATGAACCAGATCACAATGTGTACATTGATGTAAACAAGAAAACCATATGATGACAGGTTAGCAATAACTGATTGAACATCCCTGAATGAATTGATTTAAAATAGTGTGTGTTCATATTTTCGGAGTGTACCAGTGAGAGGAGGTGAAACACATATAAATGAATCACACATTGGGTATAAAAGAGATTCAAATTAAATCAGCGTGGTACATCCTGAGTAAATGTGCACTGATGTAATCATATATAATTACAGGTTACCATTAACTCATTGAACAACACATAACGGCCTATGCGTGTGTTATTTCCCAAATCTCCCAAATCATGGTTCGGCTGAACAGAAGTGCTTGGTCATGAGAATGCAGATCTTGTGCCCACAGTTCCAGCACACCTCGTTGGTGTGTATCGCACCCTGCTGGGTCTTCCTCTTACACAGTGTACACGCGTCCCCACCGTGGCCTCCATGGTCCTTCTTCTTGGAGGCCTTCTGGGCCAGCAGCTTCTCAAGCTCTGCCTTGATGGTGTGGTTGGGAGCAATGGCGATGCCCACCACTTTCACCCTTTTGGGGTTGAAGACGCAGTCCTCCTCCATGCCACTGCGCACGGCCAGCAGGCCTGCCTTGGGGGGCACCCAGGCCGTGTTGTAGCCGTGGGAATGCCATGTTTTCTGCATGGGATGGTTGTCCTTGTCGATGCGCTTGACGCGGCCCACTCTCACGTGCAGCTCCAGGACCACGCGGTTGGAATGACTACTGTTGAGGGGGTAGTGCGCTGCCTTTTTCTTGTCACGGCTGACGTACACACCTGGACCCAGCATGCCGCCCGTAGACTGCTTAAAACCGTTGGCGACGATGAGGCGTGCACTGGCGACGCTGGTCCCGTGGTACATGAGATAAACTCCTCGTCTCAGCGGTTTCTGTGAGGGGTTCAGCATCGCAGCGGGACCTGAGGCGCCATCGTCGTCCACCTCCCAGCCACAGAACGTCACATCTTCACTTGTCATTCTGCTTTGGAGATGTGTCCAATACAATCATGCAACTCAGGTCCTGCAAACAATAGCAAATGTATGAATATGATCATCATCGAAAACAGTCATGCTAATTGTGCATGTTATGTTAATACCCCTCCATATTTTATTTCACATTTATATCTATTTGGTACAAAAAATAATGTAGTTTAATTCTGATTTTTTTCACCTAAACCGGGTGTCTATTTTCACAAACTCACTCTCAATGATTTGTCTAAGTTCACTTAGACTCTTGTTGGAAAAAAAGTTGGTATCATTGGCAAATCATACATTGTGTAGTACAGAGGAGAAATTAAAAGTCATTCAAGTACAAAATGAAGAGAAATGGCCCAAAGACAGGACCCTGGAGGACGCCATGATTGATGGATTATGGATAATCCAGTTTCTAGTCCAGCGCTAGGCCTCTGATGCCATTGATTCATAATTTATTGATAGGGATATCAAGTTCAAAAATATCAAGTGCTCTGATCATGGACTGCCATGTTGGCATTGCTCTTGGTCTTCTTGAAGCCATACTGGGATGGGACTATGATGTCACTCGCCAAGATGACTTCGAATTACACATTCCAAGGCTCTACTCTGTACATTTATTCCAATAGTCAATACAATACATTGTTTTTTTAAATGTAGCACATCTGTAATTTATTTTTGTGCTCAACGGGTTTCAATCAACCATGGATTTTGCCTGATTGTAACGCAAAGTTCTCAGTAATTGTCCTCTGAATGTCTTTTGGGTCAAATTCAGCATCAGTATCACTATTTCAAACCTTGACCTGCGAGTCCGAGCAAAGTCAAGAAACCATACGGAAAAGATTAACACAAAAAATCTCAGAGGGCTACAATAGTGTTGACAATACAGTACATTCCAATCACTGACTCCATGCAACCGACATTATTAAAGGTCCCTGCCACTTGCAATACACACTTTCCACCATGTGGGGGCAACAGCAGGGAGGCAGATCATAATGGATCATTTTTCTCCCATCTAAGTCCAATATGTATCTTAATTTTGTTCCAATCAGCAACAATCCTACCGAGAATACTCATTGTCTCGTAAAGTCATCGCCTGGAGTCTTCGCCGGTGTGTGTTCCTCCCTGGTGTGTGTGTTCCTCCCTCGTGTGTGTGTTTCTCCCGCCACCCAGCGAACCGTGACGACTCCATTCAACCTACTTCTTCTGAACTAACAATTTTTAACCTCACAGCAACAAACATGTCGTTAGATTTCATGACTCGAGTGCGGTTTTCTGGAGAGAAACCTTACCGTCTCCTCTGAGTTCCCTCTCTGAGTGGAGTTTCACTTTCTGTCTTGTGCATAGTTGGGGCTTGATGACGTCACGGGGTGTTTTCGCAGCTGATGAGTCGCTCACCGGGTTTGGGAGTGGAAGAGGGGAGGCTGCAGGGCGGAGTGCCCGTGAAACAGTAAATAAGAGAGGAAACTCAGTCAGCATCATTCACCATCAAGTAGAGAAGTTGAAAAAAAACAATAAAACCTTGAAATAAAGACAAATTATGGTTGGAATCTCTGCTTTTCCAGCAAAAAACACAGCTAAATGTGATCGATAATATCATGTGAGAAACTCAGTCACAGATACAAAGGTGTGGAACGATCATTTCACGTATAAAGCAGCCGGCTTTTCTTTATTTGATCTTTTTATTTTATATATTTTTTATTCATCTTAAGTATTATTACGTTTTTTGAATTATATTCTTGAAGCGCAGAGGCGATTCTAGGATCAGAGCTCTGGTTCTGCTTGAGAAACCCCCAAAAAGGGCTAGAAATGCCTGTGCTTGAAGGGCGACAAACTGACACACACACACAAACCAAACAAAACCAACATAGAGAGAAATAACTAAACACCTGAGGATTAATATGCGTAACAGCACAATTGGAATAAAGCTACCTTATCTTGTGGCTTGTTCACATCCTAAATGTTAAAGTGGATTATACGACGGAGTATCAGGGCCACACTGAGAAAAAGAAAACTCACAGACCTCGAGTATAAAGTCATAATTGACGATAATTAAGTTATACATTTACAGGAATAATGTCGTAGATTTATGATAACAGTCATAATATCCACTTTTGTGGGGGGAGAAATAGCTGGTCGACTGCCCACAGCAGAGTATTAGGGCCACATTGAGAAAAAGAAATCACAGACTTCACAGACTACAATAAAAGTTGTCATTTTACGAGAATGAAATCAAAACATTATGAAAATGAGGTCACGATTTTATGAGAATTTTATTACTTTATTATCGTAAATTTATGATTATATGCTGGAAGTCTGTGATGTATTTTTCTTCTCAATGTGGCCCTAAGAGTCCATCGTACGCAATACTCTGTCGTAACTGCAGGGTTATTCTCATAAAACCGTGACTTTATTCTCATAAATTTCAGGTCTTCCTTTTGTAAAGTTAGCTGAAATGGTTTGAGAGTGACGCTAATTACGCCGGGTTCGTCGGGTTCGCTCCTTTGACTCCAATCTATTCACGTTCCCACAGAATACAGTTTTAGAATCAACGATAAACAATGATGATACATACGTTAAGCCATTCACTGCTTGATTTGAGGCATTTCAGGCACTTTACCGTGCACTTTAGTGCCTGTGTGGATGAAGATTGGAAACATACAAATCTACCAATAAAGAAGCTCAGACGTATATAGAAAGCAGTAAAGTTTAATTGAACAGAATAAGGTGTTAGTAGTAAAATCACAGAACACAATCACAACACAGCTGTAATCATTTTATTTCTCAAATTAACTGATTTTAAGATGGTGTGTTTTCCTGCTTGTTCATATCTATGAAGTGAGACGAGGTGCAACAGAAAAAACAATAAGCTGGTTAAATCAACATTGTGTTCCGTATACATGCAAACATGACAAACACACATAACGGTCTATGTGTGTTATGTGTGCCCCCCACTCAGGGTTAGGCTAAACATAAATGCTTGGACATGAGAGTGCAGATCTGCTGCCCACAGCCCCAGCACATTTGCGGTGCGTTGTGTACCGCATCGTGATGGCTCTTCTTCCTACACATCCCACATGCATGATGCTTTCCATGGCCGTGGCCCCGTCTTTTAACCTTATGGGCCAGCAGCTTCTCAAGCTCTGCCTTTATGATTTGGTTGGGAGCAATGGCGATGCCCACCACTTTCACCCTTTTGGGGTTGTAGACGCAGTCCTCCTCCATGCCACTGGGCACGGACAGCAGGCCTGCGTTGGGGGGCACCCAGGCCGTGTTGTAGCCGTGGGAATGCCATGTTTTCTGCATGGGATGGTTGTCCCTGCTGATGCGCTTGACACGGCCCACTCTCACATGCAGCTCCAGGACCACGCGGTCGGCAGGGCTACTGTTGAGGGGGTAGCGGGATGCCTTGTTCTTGTCACGGCTGACGTACACACCCGGACCCAGCAGGCCATCTTTAGACTGCTTAAAACCGTTGGCAGCGATGAGGCGTGCGCTGGCGACGTTGGTCCCGTGGTACATGATGTAAACCCCTCGTTTCCGTGGTCTATGTGATGACTGCAGCATCACAGGAGGATACAAAGCCCCGTGCTTGGCCACGTTCCAGCTACTGAACATCACATTTTGATTTGGATTCGCCATTCTGCTTTGGAAAACGTGTCCAATAAAACGCTGTGGCTGAGGTCCTGCAAACAGAAGCATATGTTTATCCATGATAGTTATCATAAACCTCAGTGCTGTTCAGAAAGACCACTTTCAGCTAGTTCCATGGAGCTGATGTGTTTAAAGTCTGCTGTCGCTTGTGTGCACTTTACACCATGGTGTGGCAACAACAGATGGGCAAATGTTTGCGTACATCCTTTGCTGTTATATCATTTTGTATAGTACTTCTATTTCTCAGTTGCTGAGGTCTCAGCTTTAGCTTCTTGTCAACTAATGTATGACTTTCTAACTTGTTAATAAGACACATCATGTCAGAATTTCAGTGCAGTTTAAAGCAAAGAACTGAGCAATAGTGCGTCAAACCTGAGAGCACCCTTTGGAACACGGGGGGAGTCGCCGGGGTTGCAGGTGGCGTGCCAGCTGATGTGCACGGGGTGGGCCAAGCAGGAGATGCTCTTGACACAAGTAACTCAAAGACCACTTGATCCACGCAGAACGGCGGCTAGGATGAAGCCCCTTTTCGTCTCTCGGCCGATGTAGACGCCCCAGCTGAAGGTTTGAAGCCGTTGGCGATGAGGAGACTCAAACATTCTGCTCCACAGATGTGGCTGCTCAAAGGTTCTGTTTGGACACTGTAAACAAAGATAGACCAATGAAAAGGGCCACAAACAACTGGAAACAACTTGTTGCTTATCAACTGAAGCGGGTTCTAAGTTGTCAGGCAGTCATTTGGAGATTCTTCTGATATAATTAAAAACATTCCAAAATATAAAATAGAAATGTGGAAGTTTATTATAAATTAGGTTAAAGGGTGACTCTTAAATTGTTGTTTTTCCCCCTTTTCTTTAGTTTTAACCAACGTAAAAAGGGTAGGAACAATCAAAACTTTTCGGACATAAATGATTGATGATTAAAACAAAAGACTCAGACATGAAGGAGAGCTAGAATGTTTTTATTGTCTCTAGTAATCTGTAAACCTACATGTGGCCCTGCCTACACACACACACACACTGCATCTCAATACACATAGAAAAATAATAAAGAAAATACAAACTAAGAGAGAAACACACACTATATGCAAATGATATATAAATACATGCAAAAAATACATCAAAGCTATAGAATATAAATAGAAACAACATGATACGTCAACAAAATAGAAATAAACAAATCATATATGAATAAATTGTTAAATAGATTATTGTGAGTGAAATAGACAGAAATGTAAATCACTAAAAAGCATCAAATTCATTCTTGCTTTAGATCCACATATAACCTGCAGATTATTGATTTATTATTAAGCGTTCTATTAAATGACCACATGGAAAGTTCTTCGACAACTTCTTCTGTTACCAATCAGAAACACACATTCAGAAGAAGCATTTGTTTGCTGCAGTTCTCCTGAGCTGCCAGTGGGTGGCAGCAGTTGTCAGTGTTTTTAGACCATTTGATTGCGCGAATTGTTTTCCTGGTAGAAGAAAGGTTTGAAATCAGTTTTCTTTTCAAATGCCATGTTTGAGTCAACTTTACCCCTGATCAAAATGTCACTTCCTGTTTGTGTGTGCGTTTCTGCAGATCATTTAGCTCCACACTTGTTGATTCTAGTCCCCAATCTCTGTGTGTCTAGGTTTTAAGCAGAAGCCATACTATCAGACAGCGTTTACAGCTCCGTGTTCCTGAGGACGACTCCACTTGACTGCCTCCATTTCAGCCTTAACACCCGTGTGATCCCCTGCTCTCTCAGATCTGTATCCATCTACAAGACACAACCAAAGCTGCTGCTCAACTTCACATCTGCAACCATTTCAGCCAGACGAAGGACGACACTGACCTGCTTCAGAACAGCGTCCTGCACCAGGGGGTCACTCAGGTTCACAGATCCATCAGCCTTCAGCACGACCTTCAGCACCCTCCTACGCGGCGCAGCTGTGAAAGATAGAGGAAGAAACACAAAATGGAGGGTGTCTCCAGATGCTGCAGCTAAGAGTAACAGCTGGACTAAGACTGGAAAGATGGGGGAGTCAGGCTCTGTCAAAAAGTTCCAAAGTGCTGTGAGGCTCATCCTTGTCTTTGTGCTAAGCTAAGCTATAAACAATCAGTTGCTATCAAAGAGGGACGTTCTCACCTGAACAGATGAAGGGACGTTCCACGCCACAAGAATCATCAAACCACCCGCCCACAGCAGCACCTGCACAGATGGGACCGCCGAAGATATCTGGCTCGCCAGTCGCCCAAAGCCTACAGGAGGCGGTACTCTGGTCAGACCAATTCCAGGAACCCAGCCTAGACAAACCCACCCAATGGTACAAGCCACTTTGAGAGCTACTCCCAATCACGCTCAGCAGTGTGTTGAATTGTTGCTCGCTTGTGATGGAGGCCAGGTCTGTGTAGGTCTCCCTGCAGTAGCTCTGGGCGGACTGCCGGCTCATCTTAGTTGAAACTCTGATGATGGAGCCGGAAGCAGCTGAAATGACACACAAAGATATTTAATGAAGCACTTTAATAAAAATCCAGTTGTCCCACATTAACACTCGCCACATGTGGGTGGGCTATTAGTTCTATTCTATTAGTAGTGTTTGTGTTGTTGTAGCTGCAGCTTCTTTCTCACACTTGAGCACATACAGAAGAGGGTCAGGCAGCTACAAGCCTCTGTAACAACACTAAATCATTTATGGTGACAAATCAGAGGGCTCAGTGCCTCTCCTTTCCACACCCTCTCTACGAAGAGTAACCGCAGTCACCTGTTGATTTGGCGCTACATGAATACAACTCAACTGAATTACACTGCAGATTTCATCAGTCCTATTTTCAAATAAAACACATTCAGCTCGACCTGTCAACATCATATACTGATTTTACATTCAGTCATATCGAAATATGTTCTCAACAAAAACACTCACCGTTGTAACACAGCGAGGGCCGTTCCAGCCCACAGCTGACAACATTTAGTCTTCCAGAAAGTAGCGCTGCACAGTCGGCACTCGTACTATCAGCATTAAATTCAAACTGGCTTCCTGAATATTGCTGAAACAAAAGTGTGCTGTCCAGGGACCACCTCCAGTTCTTATCTCCGTGAAGTCCGATCCAAGCGTCTGTGTGACTGGAGTTTCCTATCTTCTCGGTGACTCTGGCCCAGTCATCTTCACTGTCTATGGTTACCAGGTCCTTATGGTTCTCTCTACAGTATGTCTGAGCTTCAGTCCAATTTTTCAGCAGGCCGATAAAGTGCAATGGTTCGAGAGCAGCCGGCGCGGGGGTCGATAGAACTGAAAGGAAATGAAAAGTCACATATTGACTGAGTGTGAAGAATAACTCATGAAATCCAACAGTTTAGTCTACCAACCTAGAAGCAGGAAGATCTGCAGTCCCGTCGCATCCATCGCTGTTTGACTCGCCAGGAATAGAAGCAATCAGCAGAATTCAAAGAACTGGTCGATCACTGATTCATTAGCAGTGTTCAGGGCAAGTTAAGGAGCAGTTAGATGCGAGCTGCTGTCAGCCTGCTGCTTCCTGTCCACACTCAGGACTTTAAACAAAACTTAACCCAACAGGGAGGATCCTTTGGGCTCCTGGCTTTTCTTTAATGTTTCAGTCGATAGTGTGTGTGCGTGTATGTGTGTGTGTGTGTGTGTGTGTCTGGAAGGGAGGGAGAGAGCTTGCAAATGAGGGACTAATTGACCTTGAAGCTTTTAATTTTGATTAAATAAACAAAAACAAACATCGATTTTTATTGTCGGATAACACATCTGGATTGTACAAGAACAAGGTAGAACAGCTGGAGGAGGTATTACAAAAACACCTCTATTACTATGAAATGAAATGATCTGAGTGAGAGGGTGAAATGAATTCTCTCTCCCAAGAAGCTTTGTTTTGGGGAAAGAGAATCATTGAAACTTGATAGATAGATAGATAGATAGATAGATGGATAGATAGATAGATAGATGACTGGTAGAACAATGAGCACATGGATCCAGTAACTGTCCAGCTCAGCAGATATTCGGGCGGCCGTATTGTGGCTCTGTTTATGGAGTTAATCTCCAGTTTGAGAAACTGTACAATTATGTAGGTTAAAGTCTTTGTGCCTCTTCTCCTCTCTCCCGATTTGTTTGCATGCTGGTTGCTCATTAGCAGGATCATGCAAAAAACCCCTGAAGCCAAGATGATGCAGGACGTGGGGTCAAGCAGGAGACCACAGGCTTTGGAGGTGGTTGGATGGGTGTGCTTCCAGGCTCCAACGTCTGAGCCAGAGGGGTCAGAGCAGCTTCACAGAGTGCAGCTCAGGCCTGCTGAGTTGCAGAGCTGCAGAGGAGACATCTCCAGCAGCTGAGGGCATCACGTTTGTTTACCCAACACAAAGGTTTGCATGTTGGAAAAACAAGCTGCAAATGATGGATGTCATTTAATTCCTTCAAGGATTATGTGTGCTGCCGAGGTTTTCCAACTCTTCCTGGGGAGATTTACAACAACTATTAACCAACCAAACTAGGGGTGTCCTGATACAACTTTTTCACTTCCGATACCAATATTGCAGCCTTGAGTATTGGCCGATACCGATATTCATCTGATCAGTATCACCACGAATCATACATACTTTTATTACCTATTTTGTAGTATGGAATGTTATAAAAGGCTTGATCGAGTGATATTACTCAGACAGAGAACAATCAGCAAAAGGTGGCATGAGATAAACTGACCCATTTATTATTAACCAATGGCTTACATTCATTTCAACCTTAAACATAAAAATATTCTACAATTGAATTAAATAAATAAAAAATAAATTACAGGACCCTAAAAAATTATATCAATAAATCCAATAAAACAAAAAATTATATTTTAAAAGTGCAAAATAACCACTAGTTCAACAACTTCACTAATCTCAACTTCAAGTGCTGGAGCTGAATCTGGAAGTGCTTGAATTGGAGTGCTTATATCGGGGGGTTTTAGATGCGGGCCGATATAATCCGATACTCGTTTTTATGCTGATACCCATAATCCAAATGTGAATAAGACAACATTCTCAACTACTGCAACTTGTTTTATTTCAGTATATGTTGACCAATGAACTTTTGACCTCTCCGCCTCCACCCTTCTCAAGAGGAACTAATCCAGAAAATGTTGCGCCACACTGGAGCAAACGCTGCTTCATTGCATTTTGTTAATGACATATGCAAAGAAATCATGCAAAAGTGGAATGAGAGGGTTAGGCAGCGTGGAAGCAAGATGATTGAAGTTCAAGTATCAAACAAAAGACCAATGTATGTTCTCCCTGCCTCCTCAAGTAGTTCACTCCGTCACAGGCTGAATGATGACGTCACATTTGCCTCCCCTCAAGGCCGGTTAGCTCAGTTGGTTAGAGCGTGGTGCTAATAACGCCAAGGTCGCGGGTTCGATCCCCGTACTGGCCACGTCTTTCATATTGCATTGGCAATAACCCATTGATTGATTGATCTCATCAATTACACACACACATTAAAATCCACACTTTAAAATGTGCGCAATATCAGCATTTATCAGACACAATCCCAAAATGTGCCCATAAAAATCGCGTTTATGTGATTAATAATTTGCTGGGTGTGACGTCATAACAACTATTGAAAAAGAGCCTCATCAGATAGTTTAAGGTGTGTTTCTGTCTCACTGACCGGTGATCCGTTTGAACCCATGAACATTTGAAGGCAGTGGTTGTCACAGGCTCCATGTCCTACTTTATCAAACTTCGACAAATAGGAGGCTAATAGGAAACTGAACAAAAACATGATATTGGCCAGTACGGGGATCGAACCCGCGACCTTGGCGTTATTAGCACCACGCTCTAACCAACTGAGCTAACCGGCCCTGCTGGACCCCACAAATGACGTCATCAAATTGTTTGAACCTTAATTGCAATATGATGCCATTGGCCAGTAGGGGGATCGAACCCTCGACCTTGGCGTTATTAGCACCACGCTAACCTGAAAGTGGGCCAAAATGACGTCACGAAATTTTGATTCACACTAAATTGTGTTACACATTATCACTTAGATAATTGATGACGTCATTTTCGGGTTCGTGCAAGGCCGGTTAGCTCAGTTGGTTAGAGCGTGGTGCTAATAACGCCAAGGTCGCGGGTTCGATCCCCGTACTGGCCAATGTCTTCATATTGCAATTAAGGTTCACGGTAATTGGCCGCAATTAACCCATCGATCACTTATCAAACACAAACATTTACATTTCACATGAAATTCACAACCATTCTATAATATATGCAGAGTCCCAGCACTTTTGTCCCTCATCAAGATCGCGGTTATGTGACTGATAATTGGCTCCCCAAGAGTATGACGTCATGATAACCATTGAAAGCGAACCTCATCAGAAAGTGTAGGCATTGTGTTTGTGTGTGTGTGTTTGTGTTTCTGTGTGTGTATGTGTATGTGTAGCTTCACGTTAACAAGAACTTGGTTTACCATGGTTTATTCGCTCTCAAAGCAATTTGATGACGTCATTTTTGGGGTCGTGCAGGGCCGGTTAGCTCAGTTGGTTAGAGCGTGGTGCTAATAACGCCAAGGTCGCGGGTTCGATCCCCGTACTGGCCAACGTCGTGTTTTTCTTTAATTTCCTATTAGCCCCGCCCCCCCCGTTTTTTTTCAACCAATTAAACGTTCTAGACCAATGAATCTTCGTCTTGAATGAATACGGTATTTTCAAACAGGATGAGCACCATTTAATGTAGTTCGCGCTTCGGTCCAGCAGGGGGCGTGTGCATCGTGGACCAATGGCGCCTCGGTTATAAACAAAGATGGCGGATACGACCAAATTTGGCGAAGTTCGGTGAGGTAGGACATGGAGCTCGTGACAACCACTGCGTTCAAACGCTCGTGGATTCCACTGACAAGAAGGCGGGAAAAAGAGGATATTTTTAATGTTTTCGTCAACCATGGTCAACCAACTTCTTGTCTACGTGAAGCTGCGGAGGAAACGGGTCACCGGTCAGTGAGACACACACACACACACACACACACACACACCTTCAACTATCTGATGAGGTTCTCCTTCATTAGTTGTTATGACGTCACACTCAGCAAATTATTAATCACATAAACGCGATTTTTATGGGCAAACTTTGGGATTATGTCTCATAAATGCTGGGATTGCGCACATTTTAACGTCGTCTGTGTTTTGCGTGTGAATGTTAATGTGTGTATAATTGATCAGAATTGGTAATCAATTGGTTATTGCTATCTGTGAACCCTTGAATGTTACTTGTTGTATCCTGTCATATCTTTCGCTGTCCTTCAATGCAATATGTATAGAAAGGTTGTGAATTTCATGTGAAATGTAAATCAGAGTGTTTGATCAGCGATCAATGGGATATTTCGGCCAATTATAGTGAACCTTAATTGCAATATGAAGTCATGGCCAGTACGGGGATCGAACCCGCGACCTTGGCGTTATTAGCACCACGCTCTAACCAACTGAGCTAACCGGCCATTGGAAGCCACAAGATGGTTGCGTCCCATTCCACATTTTATGTCGTGAATTGTAGTCTAGATTTCAATGTTTTACATCTACGTTTGCACCTATTCCACAACGTTTGATTCACTTTGTTGACTTGTAGTTTATGCTTTTGTATTGTACTCGCAAATTCCGTCTTCCCAGTACAAATGGAACGCACCATATTATTCTGCTACTTGGTGGCCATGTTTAGGAGAGGTAACATCTGCTATTTTTCTGCCATTTGGCGGCCATCTTTAGTAGTGGCAACATTTGCCATTTGTCTGCAATTTGGCGGCCATCTTTAGTAGTGGTAACAGTTGCCATTTATTTGCTAGTTGGTGGCCATCTTTTGTAGTGGTAATGTTGGCTATATTTCCTGCTATTTGGCGGCCATCTAGTAGTGGTAACATTTGCCATTTATCTACCATTTTGCGGCCATCTTTAGTAGTGGTAACATTTGCCATTTATCTGCTATTAAACCCCCATAAAGATAATTTTCTTTAAAGCAGCACGGGTGTGTGGCTCGTCTTTATCTTTCTCCAGCTCTTAATCTCTGGCAGAAGCA
>CAESWR010001664.1:351212-364021 GCA_903171835.1 Mullus surmuletus | reverse complement strand
AGCCTCAGAACTTCTCCATGCTTTAAGGTGAGCGGGCGACAGTAATTGGAGGCGACTGAGATGAGATAATTATAATTCTTTTATTAACCGAGAAAACCCCACCTGAGAGGCTGAAAGGGAAGGGAGCTTTAAGGCCGCTCGACTGCTTTCAAAAATCTGCCGGGTAGAAAAGCAGCGAGGTTAACGAGCCTGCTCGAGATCCAGATGCCACATTAGAAGCCTTAAATAATTTCTGACATTTCTGGCCGCGACTTCTGAGTGTTGGATGGTGGGGAGGCGGGTCGGGGGGTGGTGTTTATACCCTCAGCCTTGTTAATGTGCCGTCCCCGAGTGGCTGAGAAAGTGCAAGGGTGGAAGGGGTGAGTCGTTTGAATATGCTCGTCTAATCTGCTTTGATCTCTCTCCTGAAATCAGAATCTAAGGCCCCGTCCCTGAAATATCCGCCTCACCGTGCTGTCCGTGGTTCTGAAGTAACACAGATTTTTGCAACACTAATCAACACCATCTGTACTGCGGTCAGTGTGGTGCCAGCCTCATTTTTACACTATACATGCAGCACGATAAGAGCAACACACATAAAAATGTGCCCCAATTGTTAGCATTTTGTTTTGTACTATATACAGGATTATATCTCATAGTATTGCATTGTGTATACTATCTCATGGTATATCGAATCTTATTGTACTTTATAGTATTGTATAGGATTGCACGGTATATAACATCTTATTGTATTGTATTGGAATAGGATAGTATTGCAATTGGTATAGTATTGTAAAAGGGATCACATCGTACATCTTGAGTAGCACCTCATTGTGGCTGCTGATTGGCCAAGAAACATGTGTGACATCCCCAATATGTGATGATCATACGTGAGAAGTTAAAGAAAGCCAGAAAATCATTAAGCGCATCAGCTTTGTATCGCTTCCCGGCTTTTTCCATTGCCATTTACCGAGCGTGATTCATACAGAGGGAAAATTGCACCGATCGCATTTCAATTTCACCTCACCTCCATTATCATGCTTACATATGAGTCAAACCGGTCAGTGACTGAATTATATGCGATTGCGGTCACAGGCAGAGCACATTTGGAGTTATTGAGCGGCTGACGGCGTGTTTGCGCGCGTGCACCACCGCCCACAGTGTATATTAGCCTCTTATCAGCAGGACCTCCAATCATTCAGGGGAAGGGGCCGGCGTGCTGCAGATTCATCAGTTATCCTCGGCGGGTGGAGAAGCCAACGACTGCTGAAAGGAATTGTTTGGCTCACGCACTCGCATCTCCATCTACTTAACTCCGAGAGCGGCCCGCCGTGCCGCAGCCAGTGCCCTCGTGGTTGTAATTAAAGTGTTTTATTTTGTAGGATGGATGGGATATCAAGCGGAATGATCGATAAAGTGATTTGAGGGGATGGCCGGGTTCGGACTTGTTATTTGGCGACTTGTCGGGGGTTTGAATACACACACACTGTGGGACTTAGGGTCGCAACAACGGAGAATGTGATCATTTCAGTGCGAGGCTGAGACTGGCGCTCGTTTTCTCCCCTCGCTGACGATTCAAGTTAAAGGGACAGCTGACCCAAGAATGATAATTCACTCATCGACCACTCACTGAATACTGTGGGAGAGGCCTGGGTGACATAAAACACTCTGTGGACTGTTGAAGCTGCATTTTTACATCCATTTGGCGGTCACATTGGCACGAGATTTACAATAATTAAGGGGAGAATGAAAATTCACTAAGTAATTGGGGCCGTGGATGGTATGTTTGAGACTTGTTTGGGTGTCAGGGGGGGGGGGAAAGCGTCGTGTGGACCCTCCCCAAATGCCACGGTTGTGAGTAGATAATAAGGATTTTTCATTTTTTGGATGAGCAAAGTAGAGTTTTCCCCCCTTAGCATGTTTGCTTGCATCCGGGGTTTGACTACACACCCACGGTGGAACTGATTCTGGGTCGCCAAAACAGAGAATGTCCATTTTAGTGCAAGACTGAGATTGATGCTCGTTTTCTCCCCTAGCTGACGATTCAAGTTAAAGGGACAGCTGACCCAAAAATAATAATTCACTCATCGACCACTCGCCGAATGCTGTGGGGGTTGGCTGGGTGACATGAAAACGCTGCACTTTTACACCCCCCCCCCAAAAAAAAGCCATGGTTTTGAGTAGACAATAAGAAGTTTTTCATTTTTTGGATGAGCAAAGTAGAGTTTTCCACCCTTAGTATGTTTGCTTGTATGGATGTGAGTGGAGTGTTAATCGGGGTGGGGGTCAGAGGTGGGCAGATATAATTGATTACACCTGTGCTACCCCTTCTTTGTACCAAGACCAAGCCTCCTCTACTGCTGTCGCTGACCTGTTTGACATGGAGAGCACATCCAGAAGGCATCCATGGGGGAGCAAGATCTTCACTGGAGGACACATACGCTGGAGGGAGAGTGTTTGTCTGCCTAAGTGTGTGTGGAGCTGTGGTTTATTCATGTGGGATGGTGACGGGGAATCCACGATCGAATCAGCTGCATCTCCAGCAGGCAGCGTGGGGCTGCGTTATGCAACCACCAGCATACAGATGATCCATTTAAGTGTCACGCGTGGCCAGGGGGAGGCGCGGCGCTCCCTCCCTCCATCTGAATATAACAATTAACGGGGAAGTTTGACTGCTGCGTGGACTGGAGCGGAGAGCAACACGGCGGATTCTTCCCATTTTAAAACAAAACCCCCCAAAAAACAAAACCCAGAGGAAGTCGCGCAACTTCAGCGTGGGTCCATCGAGCTGCACGGTGATTTAGTGCGTGTCTGTCCTCCTGCCCCGCATATAGGCAACCTTCCACAAGGTCCGCTGGAGGACTCCATCATCATCATCATCATCATCATCTGAGGCAGCAGCAGCAGCAGCAGCGCCGCGCGTCTCATCAGTGGAAGTGCTCCGCGGCTCCACGGCTCCACGGGCTGCAGCAGCAGAACCCACGGTGACATCCGCGCAGCGCACGCAGCGTGCTCAGGCTGGCCGGCTGCTGCACAGGCACCATGGAGCAGAAATCACCCAAGGATGACGGCGCCGCCAAGGCTCAGGAGTCCGTGTCATACCAGCGCAGGTTGTGGAAGAATTTCCAGGAGAAGACCAAGCCGTGGCTGAGCCCCAAGCTGGGCTCGGAGCGGCGCGGCGGCGGCGGCGCTGGAGGCGGCGGCGCGGAGGGCAGCAAGAAGGAGTCCGGCTTGTGGATGTTTAAGCGGAAAAAGAAACAGTTGGACCGGGTGTTCTCGTCGTCCCAGCCGAACCTGTGCAGCGCGTCGCCGGCGCCGTTCGGCAGAGCGGACGGGTCCCCCGGAGGCGACGCGGCGCCGGGAAGCAGCGGCCCCCCCCCGCTGGGCGCAGCGTCCGGGGCCACGGGCAGCAAGCCCGAGCTGACGGCCCACGGGAGCCCCAAGCTGCCCGTGTCCCAGCTCATCATGTACCAGCAGAAGAGCTCCTCTCTGGGCTCGGCGTGCTTCGAGAAGCTGGTGGTGGACCCGGCCGCGGCGCTGGGAGAGGAGGAGGAGCGGTTGCGTAAAAACGCGAGTGATTCTGTGAGTACACACGCGTGGGGTGCACACACACACACACACACACACACACACAAAAGATTTAACATGAGGGGAGGAGGCGGGATGCGTGTCTGTGATTATTGCATGAAAAATACCCAAGTTTCATTGTGGTGATGCTGCAACAGCGTCATGTGATTTCCTGCGTGTTTCTACTCTGCGTGTCCCGTGTGTTGCGTGGCTGCAAAGTGGGCAGCAGCATCCCGTTACCACACACTCTCACATCTCAAGCGGTGTGGTATCACTCCGTCACGCTGCAACACCCCGGATGGATGCTCAGAGGTCGTTTCATGCTCCACACACACGCACAAACGTCACACACACACACTTCATTCAAAGCATGCACGTGGTTTGTCCACCAGCTCTCCACGCGGTCCACCAGTGTGTGTGTCCTTGCCCGTGGACAGAGGCTGCAGCAGGGCCGTGCATGACTGGAAGGGGGGCTCGGGCGCTCTCAGGCTCCAGCATGTCTTGGGCTTGTCAGGAGGCCAGTTGGCAAACGTGTGCAAGCCTCAGCAGCGGCAGGAGGAGAGCTGGTGGTCGGTGCTGAGTCAGGGTGGAAGGAGCATCCTGGAGGAGCCACATCCTTCTCTGGAAAACCGACATGCCCGGAAGAAAGACGTGATTTACAGCTTTCCGTCCGCACCAGTGAGAAACCTAATCTCAGAAGGGCAGAATGCCCTGAAATCTCATACGGCTGCCGGTAATGAAATCATATTAAAGATACGGCTGTGCACGTGTGAGCGAAACCATCTCCGGTTCTCCATTTCTTACGCCTCCTGGAGAGCGTCATCCACATCGCTGTATAAAAGTGATTTAGCTCGCCAGTACGCTGGAGGAACCGGAGCCAAGAGAGAAAACCATCGGCACTAAATCTGTCGGAGCGGCGCGTCCAATGAATGACTCCGGGGGGGAAAGTGATGACAGAGCTTGATCCTCTCAGGGTTGAAGTGGTGTTTTATTTGTTTCATGTGTTCCATTTATACAATGTGAATGGAGGAGAGTGAAAAGGTGATGCAGCGATTACACACAGCTCAGAGGAGTGTGTGAGAAAGAGGTCAGTGGAGCGCAGACGGGACACGCGATCCGTTTTTTCCTACCTGCATATGTTTACTCGGGCCTACGCTAACGACGCCTAAGTGCCGCCTTAACACCCGGATCGTTGTGTAATCCCAACTCAGCGAGGATTAGACTCTAAAGTGGTGCACTTTTACGGTCCAGCATTAGGGAAGTGTATAAAAACTTACTCATTAATGAAAATGCCGGCAAAAGACCCTGAGGCTACATTCTCGTAAATTAAACTGGAATACTGTATATAACAATAAAAAAAAAAAAAAAGCCCTTTCAGCGTTTGATTGGGAGAATGAATGATGGAGCGCGGATTAATGCCAAGTTCTGGGAGTCATTTTGTTATTGACTTAGTGGGAAGAAGAATCGTTTCACTTCGGCTGTCGTGCGTGAAGGAAGAAGTTGGCCTGCACACTTCACATTTCGCAGAGCCAAATAATGATGTGCCAGCTGTGTTGTCACGTTCCTCAAACTCCCACCGATTCCTCTTCTGCATCCGTGTTTATCCGCCCTGCAGCTTTTACAGAACCCCTGGGAGACTACTGTCAAAATGCGCAGGTCATTTGGGAAAATGGTAGCAACCATGGTGACAAAAATGACAGAAAAAATCATTAAAGCGGAGTATTTTCATCCCACTTTCCAGCAGAATTGTACAAAATTCTGGCTGTGTTTCGTGTTAACTCGAATTTGAACCTCTAATAATCCTTCATAAAGCTCTTTTTTAATGATTTCACAGACCTTTGACTCAACACATTTGGGAATATGGTAGAAAACCATGGCGACAGAAAAGATTGGAAAAAAAACTGCGATTAAAAAGATGGAAAAGAATCATTACGGCGGAGTACATCATCACACTTTCCAGCAAAATTATAAAGATATCTGGGTGTGTTTCGTGTTGACTTGAATTTGAACATCATGAAGCTCTTTTTTCATGATTTTACAGACCTTTGACTCAGCAGGGCTATGCAATGATGAAGCAATATACCCGGCTACGTTATTACATAACATCTTATATCCTAACAGTCACTCTTAGTCTGCCATTATACTTCTCTTTCTTCATGACTATGAGGCCTGGAAACAGTGGCCCACCCCACTATATGACTATATTCTTTACTTTGTAATTTAGCGACCAGCATGTGGCACGGTCAGGGCCAGTGAAATTCATATTGATGAGTGCGTAGTCTTCTCGTGAAATAAAGTGCTCCTTTTGTACCCATTTTTTCCCCTTTGCAAAATGTCCTAGTCATGTCTGCAGCCGTCTGTCATCAGTTGTTTTTTATGTCCAGTGCAGAATTACCAGTATTGACCGTGGGTTCTGCTCCCCACGGTGGGCTTTCGTAAAGCCTAATTGCCGGGCTGTTAGGCCGGCGCCCTATCTATAATTTCTATCAAGAACACGGTGTTAGAGAGGTAGAGGGCGACAGAAAACTTGAGAGGCTGGTGAACGACCTTTGTCAAAGTCGCGCTGTAGTTTCTCCGCGACCTGGTTCTTAAAGGGACCTTTTCATCTGAAGGAGGAAGGAGGCGGAAGGAGACCGCTGCAATGCCAGAGAAGACACGATCTCCTTCTGAATGTGTGAAACAGCTGATGATGGTGCGCGCAGTGGTACAAAGGGAGGAAAAAAGGGAGGGTGACTGCAAGGTCAGACTTTTTTTGCAGCCAAGAATTCGTGTTGCGAATGGATTACTCTTTTGAACGCATATTGTTTTTTCGACCAAAACGCTTTATCCGTGTGACACCAGCAACTAGACGGAACTACTTTCTGCAACACCGAAACCAGGGCAGAAATACGCTCACAGGATGTAGTGGGGGAAAAGTCACTCCGACACTGATGGTGAGGATCTCATACAACTTCATGTCAAAAAATATGAACTATTCCTTTAAAGGGGTCCACCATTTATTTCTAGTCACACACAGTTGTATTTCTTCACTCGTGCGTCTCATTCTTCTGCCGTGGAACTTTCTTGCTATATTTCCATGTGATCTGATTCCCTCCTCTCCTGTAACCATGTTTACGACTGAATAGACAGAATGATGCTTTCTCACTGCTTTCTTACCCAAGTATTGATTTTTCTTTCCTTTTTATGATAGATACCCCCAAATTGAGACACACTTTGGCATGTTTACAGCTGTCATTTTTGTTTTGTTAGCATCCGTCCCGCGGTAACGTGGGGGAGGCAGTTGCATTGGCATTCCTATGCTACCTCGGGTGGGTGGGATCATCTGGCTCGCTCTCAGGCCTGAATTCTGGTGCCTCCTCAGCCATGCGTGAACATTTTTTAATCGCAGTTTCATTGTTTGAAGCACCAACGCCCGTCGGACAGGGTTCTGGGCGATGGGTGGAGCTTGGCCCTGGTTGCCCTCATGGCTCTAGTTTCAGGGCAGTTGTCGTGGTTTTCCTACGTGTTAACAAACTTTGCATGTTCCCCCGTGTGCCTGCTCGCTTTTTTCTTTCGTCCTGGCTTCCTCCCACACACACACACACACACACACACACACACACACACCAGCGCTCCATGACACGACCGGGCTGGAGATGGACCTCCACCTCCCACGATGGATGCATGTTTTCAGTGACATTCTTGGTACGCGCATCCTGTGATATTATTTTGTTGAGTTGCCGATGCCTCTTTTTCACTGCTGCTCATATGTACAACTTTGAAATATTCAACACTCATGAGCTGGGGAACTAGGTGAGAGGCCACACACCCACAGCCCGCTGCTAAATAGACATCATATGTAAAAGATGAACACATTTGATGTACAGTTTAACTTTTGGGTGAGTGCGTGTGTGTGTGCATTCGCTGTCCACATTGGGGTCACACACTCGACTTCAGATCAGTTTGTTTGGGGATGGCAATTGGGGACAAAATCCATGTCCCCAATTGTTAAAACATTGATTTTGAGTCAGTGGTTAGGGTTAGAGTTAGGGTTGGTCCACGCTAGGGTTAGGGTTGAGAGAACAAAAGGTCGTAGAGACATGGGGCCAAGTTTTACCCACAGGTTTTCGGGCACCCCGAGTGCAACGAGCTGGGTCCTGAGCGCCTACAACCTTACGTTCTGAAGATACAGCCCATTTATGATTGTCTAACCATGCGTATCTCAGCACTGGAGGCTCCTAGAGCCTCGGGAGGGGTTAGGATCAGGAAACGGAAGGTCGTAGAAACATCGGGCCAAGTTTTACCCATAGGTTTTTGGACACCCTGAGTTGAACGAGCTGGGTCCTGAGCTCCTAAGACCTGACGTTCTCGAGATACAGCCCAAATGTAATCATCTGAACATGTGTATCTCAGAACTGGAGGCTCCTAGAGACTTAGGACCAAGCTCAGTGCGCTCGGTAGCTGTGGAAATAGGGGGTGATGCCCTGGTTTGGTGTCATTACCATATTTGCATCAGCAGTTATGGCAAGTGTTTCCAAGTTAGGGTTACCACAACTGCAATGACAGGGGGTCAAGGTCATGTCCACAATGGAGCGTTGCAAAGACTCGGGACAGATACCAGTGCGTTCGGCACGTCCTTAAACCTGAGAAGGGGCACTGTTCCCAAGCTTCTGGCATTTTCTGGTCAGGAGCTACGGTCAAACAAAGATGAGCCTTAATTCTTGGGCTAGGGTTAGACAATTAGTTGTTGTAATAAGGAGTTAGGGTAAGTCTCCCTAAGTCAGTCCCTAAAGGTAGGGTAAAAACACCTAAATACCCCAAAAGTGACCTAAGCAAGTACGTGTGTGTGTGTGCAGGAGAAAGAGATATTGATATGAGCTGCTGCACATCAGACCATTTAGGACACACGCTGTGAAATGAGCCGTGTTCGTACATCCTGTGTGGGTGAACGTTGCCTATTTTCTTCTCCAAAAAAACACTGGCCTTGTCACCGAAGCGCCCCGACGGCGGCCTAAATAAGGAATTATGGCGGCCCGAGGGAGCGTCGCCTCTAACGGACGCTGACAGGAGCTTGATTGATGCCGACCTCCTGAGCCGTCTAGGCAGATTCAAATTGGAGATGTGAAATTTGACTGACACCACTTGGTGATCCTGATGGGTTTTAGCTCCGGCTGTTGGATGAGGTGTCGGCTGGCGGCGGGCGCCCGCCTCCCACGTGGACCAGTGCGCTGTTTTTTGGGGGGAGGGGGGATTTTGCTGCGATATCAGAACCTGAGGGACCGTAAGTGGGCTTAACCTGCGGCCGGTAAAAGCGCATTTAACTTTATTTGTAGGAGGTGAAGTGGTGGGGGAGTGTTCTCCATGAACACGAGGGCTGCTGGCAGGCAAAGCGGAGCTGTATGAATGTGCGTATGTGTATCTGTTTGCCGCGCTCTGAATTATTCACCTGTAAAAGAATGTGACGATCCCCTCAATGTTAATAATTCAGCTTCGTATCTGCTGATACCAGTGTTGTAACCAGCAAATTTAGAATCTGGCTCTTTTATTAACCCTCACATTTGCACAGAGAAGTAGGGGTGTCCCGATACATCTTTCCCACTTCGGATACACCGATATTGCAGCCTTAAATATTGGTCAATACGCCAAGATGGGGGAACAAAAGACAAAATGCATGCAAACACTGCAGTGGAAAGGGTAGTGGAAAACTA
Organism: Mullus surmuletus; assembly: GCA_903171835.1. Taxonomy (NCBI): domain Eukaryota; kingdom Metazoa; phylum Chordata; class Actinopteri; order Syngnathiformes; family Mullidae; genus Mullus; species Mullus surmuletus. The sequence goes on along the minus strand of CAESWR010001664.1, from coordinate 354,788 downwards.
CATTTGTGATGTTACTAGCTTAATAATGGTATGATCATCCCTGTGTCATCTTAACAATTTCGCTTCATTGGCACGATATCAGTCAGTACTCGCAGCTGCTCGCTGCCAAACCAAACCAGTTATACTGTAATTAAAACCTACCACAGTAAAATGAAGCTTAACAAATGCTAATGATAGACTAGATAACCTACTTCAGCTCTGTTCACTTCCCCCTGCTGCATCTATTGTCATCAGAGGCACTGGCATGTCCGATGTCGCCAAAGGTTAAACAATTATTTTGTACTCTCAGTTGTACTCTCAGTTGTGTAAAATGAGTCAAAACTGTACTCGCCAAGTTGTAGAAGTTTTTTCAGCTGCTGGTCTTACACACTGCTGCACATGTCAGGTCCGTCTTGCACTTAATTTTTACCGAACAGGACACGCAGATTTACAAGTTGTACCAACTGAGTATACTTCTATATTCTGTTAGGGCAGAAATATCTGTTCAAATTCCGTGTAATATTGAGTTAAGGCCATTTTATTGATTTTAATTTTGACCAACTGATAAAATTAAGTTATCAACTCATTACAATGTATTCAAGGAACATTTCTTTTTTTTTAATGCAGAATAGGCTCTTAATTTTGAGCTGTATCTACTAACCCCATGAATAATTTTTTAGAGTGTATGCTCTAGCCTATTGGAGGCTGCGAATGGTGACATTGTGGCGCCCTAGCGCCTGCAGCCTTCCTTACGCGCTGATTCTCTTAAACAGGTAAACAAATGTTTGCGTAAGCCAAGAGCTGCAGTGTGCGTGCGTGTGTACTCAGATTGCTAAATGCAGCCAACCTCAATGACAGCAGCGTCACCCAGGAACAGGAAAGACAAACTCATGTGGCTTTGCTATCGCTCTCTCTGGATCAACTTCCGTCTTCTCTCTTATTATAGAGGCGTGCTTTTGATGCCGCGAGGCCGATCGGGCTAGATTGTCGGTCTGCGAGAGAGAGAGAGAGGAAGAGAGAGAGACAGCGAGAGAGAATGTAGAGGGGTCAGTCTCTAAATCAATAGACGGAGCGGCGGGAATAGCCTTTCTTACTCTTAATGCTGCGCTCCCACTGAGATTAATCATCGGATCGCGGCTCGGCGTAGGAAGAGGGGTGTGTTTGCGCAAGTGTGGACGCTCATACAAACATACAGCATCAAGTGTGTGTGTCCGTTGGGAGGAAAAGAGAAAGTGACGTCTCAATAATCTGCTTTTACAAAGGCCAAACAAAGCCGCCCGCCGTCTCCTTCCCCGACCTCCAGCAACCCCTGTCGGAACCACTGTCGGAAAATTTAACAGCCTGGCAATCAGACTGTGGCAGCAGCTTTTTTTTTCTAATGAAAGGAAGGAAAGACGAGGTAGGAAACACACACACACGCACACACACAGGCGTAAAGTGTCACAGGTGGGCCGTGTCATTGTGTCTGTCCGTCTGAAGAAGAAGCAAAGGCTGTGGGATGTTTTCCCTACCCCTCATGCTAATCAAACAAGGATCATTTGCAACTCAATGTAGACCCCACTTCCCCTTTGGTGAGTGGATATTGAATATTTGCAAATGAGCTTCCCTACAGCAGAGATGAAGCCGTCCCAGCAGCGGCGAGGGCCCGCCGCGTCCCATCAGGATCAATTACAAACTCAGAAACGCGGCGCTCGTTCAGAGATGCTCACCTGCTCCTCATCTCTTCCTGTAAATATCTTTGTTTTGTTTTGTTTTTTTAGATTGAAAGCCCCCTATTGTAACCGTAAACTCCACTAAAGACTTTTAAATGAGCTGATTTACTTACTGCCACTGGGATACCTCATTTGGGTTTCACACAAACGTTGCACGCCTGCCTGTTTTCTTATTTGCTCTTATTTTCTGCCACCCAGATTCCCTTCGATACCGCGGCCTTGAGTTTTGGCCGATACGCATATCAATTAGATGTGATATCAGCACGAATCAAACATACTTTTCTAACTTATATTGTAGTATGGAATGTTAGAAAAGGCTTGATCAAGTGATATTACTCAAACAGCGAATAGTCAGCAAAAGTAGATATGAGGAAAAACTGCTACATACATTTTAACTTTAAACATAAGAATAGAATTGCTGGATTGGAGACTGGAATGGACTGCTTGTATCAGAGTGTTTATATTTTATATTTTAGATGCAGGCTGATATAATCGGATACTCGTTTCTTTGTTCGGGACATCCCTAATATTCAGGTGCTCAAAAATCGATTATATTTACATCCAAACAGCTGACAGCAGTGTATCAATTTTACTATTCATCCGCTAAACCATGAGATTTGACTCCCAATGATGCTGCTGCTGCTGCTGTTGTTCATTCGAGCTCTGTGACAAAAATAACCGGGACAGTGGAGAGTTTCATGCATTTCTATTTCAGGAAGCCGGGTTCTGGTGCTGCTGGTCTTGGTTTGATCTCGCTTCTTGGGTTTTTGTGTGTGTGTGCGTGTGTGTGTGGCTTCCTGGGGAGTCATTGTAATCACTTGAAAAGTCACCGTATTGATCCGCAGACAGAAAATGTTCCTTTTCCTTTTTTCTTTCTATTTAATGCATTTGCACTTTGTCATTTTTGTAAAAGCTTATATAAATGCAACAATTTGACAGCAAGGTTATTTAACGTCATTTGCGGCCGTTCAAAATTCTTTGTACTTCTGCCATCAAAGCTAGCTCAAGTTTTTCATTCCCCTTTTCTCTCCTTTCAAATCTAGATTCAGTTTTTATTTTACAGAAAGGTTTTTTTTTTTTTGCCTTTATCTACCAGGCATCTAAAAGTTATTTCCAGGCCCAACTCGAAGTGCGATCAAACGCAGATAAAAAAGACAAGTAAAGTAAATAAAAAGTAAATCGATAATGGTGAGGATAGTTGGAGCTGAACAAAGCAGGGGAGCCACAGAAACCGTATCGACGAGGCCATTTCTCTCCTTTTTCATCCACGATTCCGCGGCGAGGAGAGGAATTTATTTAACGCCTCGCGTGTTTTTCAGTTTTTCCTGCCCAGCAATCATTGAATTTGGCAGTTCCAGGAGAAAGTGGTCCTAGGCGGAGATCGGACTGATTTAGAGTCGAGGCTGGCGGCCAGTTTTTTTTCAGCCGCAGCTCCAATTTGCCGCGGAAGAAATGGAAATGTGCCGAGATGAATTAACCTTTTAAGCTCTGGCTCATGGTTTTCTCAGAAGACGTAGCAATGGCTCTCATTCTCAACAGCTCGTTTGATGGACTGTTTATGGTTTCTCATTTCCGCTCTTGTCTTTCAACATGTGTGTTAATGCTGTTTTGTACCATATTGTGAAAATGAGGAACGGGGGAAATGACTCAGTGAGGAGGAAGCACTCAGTAATTATTCCCAAAGTCCATAAAGTTGTTCAGCTGAGGTGAAGCACACACGTCCACTAACAATAGACACAAATATTTCAGATAGATAAAGACTTTGGATACAATATGGGAACATTGTGGGCGTCCTCGCTGCTCTTATAACACTCCAACCTCTTACATGCACCTTGAGGAGGCAAGGAAGCTTGTGTAGGAACCTCAAGCTAGGAAACGCTGGTGT
>CAESWR010001664.1:298189-322797 GCA_903171835.1 Mullus surmuletus | reverse complement strand
GCGGCGGTGAGCGGCGGCGTTTCGCCTGTCATTGATGAAATGGCTTTGTGGAGTCGCTGTGGCTCAGTCAGCAATATGAGGGTATTAAGCGGGCCTGGCTGCTAACACCGGCGACAGACATTTCTTAAATCGCAATAAGGAAATTGTCCGATAATTTCACTTAAAGCCCTTTCAGCGGGCAGGGAGCTTCAAGGGAGTTTGAGAGAAGGATTGAACTGATGTCACTTTCCTGGATTGAAGAGGAAAATCCCTCAGACTTTTCTTGGGGTTCCTCCAGGGGGCGGGCTGTATTTTCAGTAAAATTATGTAGTTCCATGCTATTAGTAGGACGTGTAGATGTGTGTAATGAGCACAGCCATGAATTAAATGCCAAAACCTCCCTATGGAATCAACAACAGCATTCAAAGCAAAGGTAATTTTCCCCAAAAACATTCTTAGGGATGACACTAATGTTTCCCACCTGTGCAAGGCAGGTTTAACACACAACTCACGTACTGTATCATTTTGCAGATACAACCTCTGCCTGAATCTTGTCTTCTCCACTATTTACCACCCCCATATGTGCTATAATTAGATGTAGCACATGAAAGATACATTTCTGGCTGTTCAAAAGGCCTCACTGGCAGACCTCAGGAGCCTCCTCAACCCTGTGTGCATGTGTGTGTGACTGAACACTGATGTGCATGTCCCATAGAATTGGTATTTCAGAGGCGATTGGTTATGACTGCAAATATGGCTGCAATTGTAATGTATATTCTACTAAATGAACAACTGGGGACAGTGGTCAGACAATTTGAAATACAACTGCCGAACTGTTTTGCTTTGTGCTATCATGATCAACTTTGAAAATCAGACGATCTTAAACTGCTTAAGCTGTCGTGATGGCTCTTTATTCATGCTGAAATTGATAAGAGATTGACCAATATTACTTCTATTTGTGTGGTACAATGTCATCTAGATGTGCCTATCTGTAAATTGGCGTACTCAGACATGCTAAAATGCCAAATATTGGCCCGATATATCGGCCAGCCATTATATTGATCGAACTCTAAAATGTTATAAGGACACGCGTGTTCTGTAATCGCGTGTAGGTGTTTTACATGTGTATTGGTGCTGCACTTACACACTTTTATCCTGGAAACCTTGAAATATCTTGCTTGATGGATGGCTGTGCAGGCAAAGCTTGTTAAGAGGCTTTGTAGCTGAATATGAATCCCCACAGAGAAATAATGGGATCAGTGTATTAGTGAAATATCACATCTCTGACTGAGAGCTCTGTAAGACTGAGCCTACTCTGCACATTATCACATCCATTTCATACACTGTTTTTCTGTTCATCATGGAGAACATGCGGATTGAGGGTCCACCTCCAACATTATTTACCCCGTCCTCAAGGATGCACACAATTTTCAGACTTTCACTGAGAGACATCTGCTCCTTCGTTTTTATGAATAATTTACAAGTTCTCAAGTGTGGCTTTTCCTGTTTGCAGGTTCACGTCTGCTTATGCACACATTTTCATTTAAGGCTAAGATCATGCCACTGTGCAGTCTTGTTGAAGTTCACTGCTTTAATTTAGGGAGTCTAGAGGAGAAAGGTGGCAACTAAGAGCTCTGCTGGCAATATAAGCTGTCCCTCCACTGTGAATGCCATCACAATAATAAAACGAATTCACAAAAACAAAAACTTCTCCACCACACAGGTTTGAGCAGGAATCCGATTCACTCTGGTGATGCAACATCATCCACCAGCCTGTTAGAGGAGCCACGTGTTAATGCCAAGAAAATGATTTTTGTGTTGGTTATCACAGTTGATAACAGCAAAATCATGTTGCTTCTTCACATCTTCTGGACGTGTGAGAGATGGAGAGTAGACAAATTAACATTTTATGGCGTCACAGCTAACAGAAGGTCTGTCTTAACACCCTTGTTAATGAGCAAATCATGAACAGGTTATAGCAACGCAGGGATGGAGGTGTGGAGCCTGGAAATTACCTGCCACTGCACTAATAATTCAGCCCTGGGCTAAATACAGGCTTTCTCCCCGATAAAGACAGCACTGTCGTGACACACAATCCAGGAAATGTATGACTCCGGTTAATGTCCCAGTGGAGAGACTTCCTAAGCAGTTCTTGAACTTAGTGAAATGTGAATTTTCACAACTCCCGGCTGGCATTAAGGTAGTCGTCAAGGTTAGGGCTCTGTAGAACTTTCAAAGAAGCCTCTATATCTCCGGTGAGACCCCCGACACTGTGGAGAATATTATATCGCTGGTAGGAAAATATATTCAGATTCAGAGGTGCAATCTGTTTGAACGGTGAAATTAATATTAAAGAGAGCTGGACAGTTGGTGCTCGAATGCTGCGAGTATGCTTAACATTTGGGGTGAAGTGATGGGATAGTTCAGCCCGACTGGAAGAGAACCAGTCAAACGTTCCAAACCGACCTCTTTCTCGGTACAACGAGCCCCAGGAAGTCAAGTGGAATGAAAAACAATTCCCGCGATTGAGTCGAGAGCTCTCACTATCATTGAGGTACTTGGAGTCTGATACCTGCAACACTGAAATGTGTATGGAAGAGGAGAGAAGCAATCCTTCACAAACCCACGTATTCTATACTCTCTGTTTAATCACTAATCTGAGGTTGGTATTTACTGCTGATTGCCATGTCTTTGAGAATCACCACCTGCCTCAGCACTACAACGCAACCTTTCTTCGCGTCTGGATTATCTCCATTGTTCGAATCTCTTCGGTCGAGTCTCTCGGAGGAGCCAGAGCAACACCTTTGACAGGCAGAGGACGGTTTCTCTGGCTAATGTGTGGAGTCACCTGCTGCTGAAAAGAAATAGAATGCAATAAGCCACCAGAAGAAGAGTTGCCTTCTGGGTTTAATATGTTTTTGTTTTTCACGAGTTTGAGACCAGCTGAAACCGGATGCTCAGGAAAGAGGTTGATCTAAAATGAGGAATTGGGTACAACTTGCTCAAGTTTTTCATACTGATAACTCGATTGAGAGACTCTAATAGACTCTCTTTTTTAAATCTCCCAGTAAAATCTTAATGCAGTGTTCATTATTCCTGTGAAGGAAAGAGCGATCGGTCTTTTTGTTATTAATCTGAGCAGAAACCCGATGCATCCAGACTATCTACAGTATGTGCCCCAGAAAAAATGCATCACGTCTCCCCCGGAGTCTTTCTGTGTGGACTTTCTTATTGAATATTTAGTCCCAGTTTTTTCAAAGTAGCACGGGACATCATCAATCTTCTTTATTGCTGAAGGCTCAGCCTGCCCCGCCGTGATTCATTGTCCGCTGCCTAATACATTAACGCACAGAGATGAAAGAATAGGGAAGGAACTCGCGCACACACCTTGTGCATGCAGTCACACACAAATAGTCCCTGGAGATGATAGTATATTGTATTTGCGATACAGTATTGAGCCCCCCCCCGTTTATCCCATCGAAGTAGTACTTAGTTAATGGAAAAGGAAATTGTTATTGATTGATATTTGAATGGGTTCAACTGGGATTCTGTCAGAACAGTTTTCAGGGAAACGCTGGAGGCAAGCACCCAAATGCATGGGGCACTTTCCAGCCGCTGTTGTTTCTCCAGGGATTGTTAAATGTAAATGCAAAGTGCTCAGATATCTGAAACTAGATTGGAACAATGCCCTGTGTAGCTGTAACCCCCCCCCCTCCATATACAGTGATACATTGTGCAGTACACACAATTACCACTTCTGCTCACAAATACATCTCCATAGTCAGCATTATACTATGATACATTTACATATATAACACTTTCACAAGACGTTTCATCATAAACAAATTGTAATGAAATGTTGGACAAAGATAAACGCTGTTGATCTGCTACTTCCTCAATGTTAATTGCCGCCTGTAGCCGGAGAGAGACCGATAATGAGGTTGTGATGATGATTGTTCGGTTCCTCGTAAGCTCCAAGGACTCTTCAAACGCATCGGCAGGTGAGAGAAGAAGAGTCTTTCCTGCTGAATCCTTCTTCTTGTCTTCACTGGTGTGTGCATAGAGTGTGTTTGTACTCGGGGACGGAATGGAAATGACTCCGGTCGCCGTCTGTCCCAGAGCGTGCGGGAAAGTGATGGCTATCAACCAAAATGACAGTGTCAACACCCAGACTCGGTGTGTCAGTACATATCTGGGTTGTAGACCTTGTGATTGAGGACACACAAGAAGAAAGTGAGACCATTTGGGCCAAACAACATTACACACATGCACAGTCACAGCCTTTTCTTAGGATTCAGAAGTGATTCGTTCGTCAATCAACAAGTCTGACAAATGGTAAACCAACCAAGGTCTTTGTTGAAAGGTTGGCCTTGCCCTACACGGTACCAGCTGTAGCAGGACATAGTTTCAGTCTCAGAATGCGGTCAGGCGCGGTATCGAGTTTAAGTCACCCACATTTTTGGCAGCGATCAGGTCTTAACACCCAGTCACTGTGGCTGACTGAGTTTGAAGAAAAAGGACTTGAGGCTTAAGGAAGCTTTGTGTTGATGTCGTGCCTCTCTTTATTCCGAAGCTGTTTATTCCGCCGAATGCAGAGCGCATAACAATATCCGTTCTGTGTACACAAGTCACGCTGTGGTCCCATTCTCTCAAATATCTCTGCTTTCATGCGGTTGAGAATTAAATGAGCACCGAATCGCAAAATATGATTTGACTTATGATTCATGGTATTATTGCATTCAAGTTCTGAAACCACAATGCTGTTTGTCAATCGTTAATCGCATTGTAGAATTCCAAATGTTAATAGGAAAAATCTGAATCATTATTAATCATTATTTCATTGTATAAAATCATTTTACAAACCAAATGAGTAATTTAGAAAATGAGTAATTGATAACTGAAACTGGTGCAACAATTATAGAATAGAATGTAGAATATAGAATTGTTCAGCTTTCCTTTGCGGTTTCTCACTGCTTGTTGTTTACTCTGTTTCATTGTGATTCAGCTGCCACCTGTGAAGAGAGCAGTTTTTTTTTTAAATCACACTCTTCTTTTTGCAGAATCATTCTTGCACTTATCCAGCTTATAAAATCAATGTTTGCTTTGGGCTGAAGCTGATTCAGAAGAAATCCTGAGGGACAGAAGTCTGTTGGCTGACGTATAGCTCCACATCTGGACAGCAGTTTCAATAAGTTTCTGTTTGCTGAGTGGGTGCAAACGGCACATCTCGGGCCGTGTTGTTCCATACTGTCTCTGTTTGTGTCGCCTGCAGTGGAGTGGAGCCGTTTTACATATTTCCTGGCTGTCAATCATGTGTTTCGTGGCCTACGGGCAACGAGCTCAACTTCACATCAAAACAAGAAAAATCAGAAAAGCAAAAAGATTCAGCTATTTTGGGATGGATGGAAGTTGCTATCTTTTTCTATGATTGTATTTTTCTGTCTGTTGGTAGACAGCGACGGGCATGCATGTGCCCAAGAGGAGGAGATAACAATGGGCACAGGTGTTTCCTGTGACCGCGGCTGCTCTGCAGGGGTTTCCATTCTTATCTTAATCGCTGTGTTATGACTCGACCCAACTTGCTGTCTGTGTCTCTGTGTCTCTGTGTCACTGCTAGCAATTTAAAGGCAAAAGAGCTTAATCTTACATGGTCAGGTCCCCNNCCCCCCACCCCCGCTGCAACTACCGTCCAATCTTTCTGGCAGCACGGACACACGCATGCTCGTAGAGTTCAATTACCGGGACTTAGGTGCACCGCTGACCCCAGGTTTAACCCATCCAATCATACAGCTCTGACGCTCTGCCCCGGAATGTTCACGTCCGATTCCTCCAGATAGCTCCTGAGCTGCACCGCACACCTGTTACCCAACAGATTAGATTTTTTCAGATTTTGATTTTTTTTTCCCTGTCTCCAAAAGAGCAACTCTATTTCCGTATTTCACCGTTTTTGCTGGATGGACAGCAGGTGCTACCATGCTACAAATGCCTTTTGATTTCCAAGCATCTCCAGGCGCCACACTTCTTGCCAAGATGCTTTGTTTTTTTAATCTGCAGTGTCTTCAGGTCTTTTGATATCTTTAACCACAGATATGAGAGAGGTATTATGAATTATTGATCTTTTCGTGGTGTTACTGTTAACGGCGCTTGTCAGGGGGCTGCCAGAGCTGAAATACTCATGCGCCTCAGTTATTTTAAGAACATTCTTTCTTTTCATGCTCCTCTGTGTGTCGCTATGTGGTTTTCACTTTCACCAGGAGCAAGCATTTTATTGTGAATTTTTTTTTTATGTCTGAGAAGTGTTGAATATATTGGAACATTAATTTCTCTGGCAATCTCTCTCTCACACACACACACACAGATATCCTTGCACAAAAGAGGATCGTTAAGCATGATATTTATTGAGGATATTTATATATAAGCATCATGTTATTAGCCTCTCAGTACAAGAATACAAGAATGCCCCCCAAGAGAATGGACGAATACCCTTGCGCCATCATGTTCTATTCCAAGTGCATCGCAACATCTCTGGAAATAAGATGTTAGAAAGATTCTGCCACTTAAATATACAAACTTGCTTACACAAAACTGCTTACAATGCTAAATAAATCTAATCTATGCAGTTAAGTTTGGTTTTAAGGCAGCCAGGCAGTATGAGGCAATATAGTGTTATCTGTTACATGAAAAGCTTTGACAGGCTCATTAGAAAGAGTGCATTCCAGTGACAATTTTAATAATGAGCCTTCGTATCCTCTCATTCCGTTTGCATCTTTGTCCTGTTATAGGAGCGTCTTCGGGACCTCTGCTCATTCTTACGTCTAATGTTGCCTGGACGTAGCCTCCCAACAACCCACTGGCATTTTCCCTTTTGCTCTTTTTAATGTTATTCTTAGCCTCGTCTCTGAGCTTGATAGCTGGGGAGACTTGACAGGAATACCCGCGCATGGGTTGTCTAATGTGGAGGATAGAGGCTGAGAGGGGGAGGTAGAGATCAGAGAAAGATGGCGAGAGAGAGAGAGAAAAAGAGAGAGAAGAAGTAAAGCTGTTGTGGATCTCGAAGAATAGCCGGGCTCATGGTTTCAGTTTGCTAATGGGGGAACCACAGTGAGAGCCAGTGGGCATGATAGCTGGGCAGAATGGAGAACATCGCTGACCTCGGGGTTAGACAGATGACCCTGCCTTTCTTAGGAGAGTTTGCATGACTCACTGTGGTTGATTTCATATTCAACATCTGCTGTGTAATGTCCACCCATTAATTTTCCAAGGAACATCCCGCAGGCTTTTCCTCACTGCTTTAATCAGAACATGATGTAGCTGTAGTACGAAAATGACCGTAACTTGTCATTTTATTCCCTTGCAAACAACAGGGGGAGACTGATGCTACTTCCTGTCTCTGCAGGGCATCAACATAGTGGGCCCCAGTAATGCGGAAGCGCCGCCCCGACCTCCCAGTCCAGCCATGTACCAGCTGGATATCGTCCTAAAGAAAGGGAACAACCTGGCAATCCGCGATCGCACAGGTAGGCGCTCTGGTTGTTCTTGCCGTTCCCTCAAGGCTCTGAGGTTTATGCAGACAGACACTTTGACAGGTTTATCTAGCTCACCACATCAAAGCGTCTCATCCTGGACTCTGACCACCTTGTTTCTCCTTTCACTGGCACCGACTCCCCCACACACATCTTTAGAGCTTCAGGGGTGTCTCATCAATTTTATACACACCTCTTTGTGTCGGAGTATTATTTCTCTCTACACTTTTTGTCCTCTCACCTGTTCTCTTTCCTCTCTTTTCTTCTTTTCCTGCTCACGGGGTTTTATTATGAGATCACACATCTTGTTGGTGCGGCCCACAGCACTTTCTGTGCATGATGGGAGATAGAGTTGCTGAGAGTGATGCCGCACTTTTGTTGTGAATCTTGACGTGGAAAGAGTTCATCTTTTGGCTCCACACTCAAATATCAAACGATGGCAGCTGTTTTGGTATCGTCCCCTGGCTACTCTGATGAAATATGACTGTTTCCGCTTAACTATGCAGCATGATAGATGATCCACAATGAATTCATAATATACTGGAGGGCACTTGGAGAGTGCAGACCACTGCCGAGCCACTCTAATCTGATTTTGCATATTGTAACCAACATCCAGATGGGAGTATACTGAAATGATTTTCTGGCAACTACACTGCATATTCTGATAGCAGAAAAACATATGTATAATCCTGGATCTTTACCTCCTCCAGGCACAACAAAACTTCATCGAAATTTGAACAAAACAAAACAAAAAACCTCAATATACCCTAAAAGACAAACAAGCAGCACTTTCATTAACATTGCGAGGGGGCATTTTTGAGAGAATGTGAAGTGACTGTGGTGGGTGGTGGTGGTTACATTCACAATCACAGATTAAATTCTTCACACTTTTTGCCAGAACATCCGGAAATTTGTATTCAGACAATGTGACGATCTAAAGAACACGCTTTTACACCACATCAGGTCAAAAGTTCCCATATCTGAACGCTCGGCTGTCTGTATAATCAAACACCTGCGTGATGGTGTTACATTAAAAACATTTAAAAAAAAAAGTGTTAATTTGGCTTCCACCTGCATAGTCTCATAGTCTCACATCATCTCATGCTTGTTAAAGACGGATCCAAAATGCCAAAACACGAATGTCAATAAACAGGTACAAGCGTTTGTGAAAGAGGGGAAAAAAAGTTTATCTATTCTATGTGGTAGTATTGTAATTTGATTTCATCTGTCTTGTATTAAACCACTCTACTTAAAAGGATTTTACGGCCTCTCCAGAGCATATTTAGATAGACGGACAATTGTTGAAGGCTTGTGAACACGGCTCTTATACAGTGTTTAGGAGGGCCATTACGTCTCGCCCAATGGAAAGGTCAGACCAGCAACAATAATCAGCACCACCAGAGACTTTTTGATTCTCATCTCTAACTCCCTCCAGTTAGCGGTTTGAGAGGTGATGGATGCTGAGGTCTCATTAGCTGGTTGTAGCTGGCACCATGGTGTCGAGTATGAAAAATCTGCCCTTGTGCGTTTCTCCTTCCTGTACATTTTACCTGGATAGCTGCTCCTCTGGATAATGAGCAGCGAGTTGCACAACTCACCTGTCCTGTGTGCAGCGTGCCAGGACAGCTCATTATACAGCAGGAAGGGTGTGACAGGTAAATAAATGGAATACAGTGGACACAATTCGATGTGAACAATAATTCCCTAACAGCGATCGGCACACGGATCACCACCAAAGAGAACTTCTTCTAATTATTAATATGTGTAAAGCAGATGCAGCACTGTCAGGTCATTTGCATGTTGTTGCCGTCTAACAGCAGGCAAGGGATAAAGAAGACAGACGTCAGATCAGTGGGATTTTCCATTTCTATCTTGGCTGCCTTACCCACATATGTGGAGTAAAGTCGAGCCGGAATGTCGACTAGAAGTACTTCACTGGGGAGAAGCAATTTACCTCTTCTACCTATTGATCCATTAAAAGCCCCGGCATGAATTATTGAAGACTCAAATAGTCTTTACTTGTATCTGCAAAACATTTTGGAGCAGAAATTCTAGATATTCATTGTCAGTGAACCCTTTATTGAAACCAAAAATACCTGAGCTGCAAATAAACAGAACGACATGCCGGCTGCAATAATAATAATCACATAATTATTTCCGAAACTTGCGTGGCATCAAACCAAGAACTGTTCCGCTCGCTAAGTTCTGTCTGAATAATTTCAGAAAGAAATGTTCATTTGCTTGCCCTTATGAGTCTAAGAAAATGATTGAAACTTGATGGTTTGGGAGGATTCAGAGGAGGCAATTAGAGGCTTGTGAGAAGCTGGCACAGTTAGAAAACGTTCTTCTTCTCACATTACAGCTCTGAAGCATGCATCAAAGTGTTCTATGCAAGTGAGATATGCCAGAGTCAAAAGAGGTGGGCTCAGTGACGAGGGTGCATCCAGTTTTGTGTTAGATCATTGTCTTCCCATAATGCTCCCTCTATGAACTTCCTTGTGATATAAGGAAGAACATGGTGAGATCAACTGAAAGTGAAGCCCACTGGCGCTGAAGTCATCAGTGCAGGTTAAAGGATTTGTTGGCATCACAAAATGTTTCAGATTTAATATCCAACATATTTTTATCTTGTTAACCGTGGACTGTCTGTGATGTAATGTGGTAAACGAACAGATAGTGGAATAAAAGGAAATTCACTCAATGCACATTTTAAACCTCATGTTATAGGATTTTCTTTTCAACGATTCTTCTCAGCAGGCGAAACTTCCATTGTCACGCTGCATTATGGGATTAGGGAGGCAAACATTTGAAAAAGGGGATTATTTCTGCCCTTTGGTCCTAAACATTAAAAACACAATTTTGCTGTTATGGAGTGTTTTGGAAACAGTCTGTCAAGGTTTACTGTTTGTTCTTAACAAGTTCTGGAGATCCGGCTGACATTTTAATCCTCTTTATCATCACTAATAAAACACAGGCAACAGGATTAACTGCAAGTGCTGAATGTACGTCACCTGCTATGGCATAAAAGAATATTTTTGTAAAAACGACCAGTTTTTTGTATTTGTCAATCACCAACTGATTATTTTTTTTCATGAGTATCCCACTCTGCTATAACAATAATTTGCTTAGTACAGGTAAACATCAGGCACTTCGACTAATTAAACGCAATATGAAATACAAGCCTCCCTTTATTGGCCACAGAAAAGCCACCGCTCCGGTTGTCAAGTGCAGTCAAGTTTCCCCATAAAGCATTTTGAGATGTTGCCATGCTGCTCCCTGGCGCGGACATTTATGCTGAGCATGCAAGTCCTGTCAATTTCAGTCTGTGAGGGTTCAGTGATTGTGGCAGAGGATGGACGCAGAATGTGGGCCAGGGACACATCAGGCACTGACTTGACACACTGCAAAGATCGCGAAACTGTACTTCCTGTACATTTGCTAAGGGTATAATTAACCCCCAAAATGAAAATGTATGCTCTATCTACTCACCAATATGCTGCTGTAGAGGTGTGTGACATTGTTGAATCTGGAGAACACCTTTGGAGTTTCAGGGTGACTGGGTGGATACTGGATCTGGCTGGAATGGCATAGTAGTGGGTAAATAATGAGTGAATTTACATTTTTAAGTGAACTATCCCTCACGGTTTTCCAAGATAGTTGCCTCGACAGGGAGACTCAGGGGTTTCATGACAGTGAAGTGAAGATCACTTGCTAAATCATCTGGTGTTAAAGAGGCGGGAGCCATTTGGGAGCTCCCTCTCTGAGCAACAATAACCGCCTGGCTTAGTCATCGGCCTTGCATCACAGTGTACAAAATGAAAACCACAAGACAATTCTGTCGCCCGAAGAGACAGCCAACAATGTGCACGCTTTGATGAATATGACAGGGTAACAAAATGCACACGGGAGGTGGCTGAATTAAGAAGAAGTAGATGGACATATTTCAGCGTTTTTTCAAAAAGGTGCAGACGAAGCGCTTCCGATGGTGTCAGGCTATGCAGTCTAATAGAGAGATTTAAAACTAGAGTGTAAACACTAGAGTGTTTAAAAATAAAAAAAAAAAAAAAAAAAAAAGCAGTCAGCATTAAATTTCGTTCCTCGTTATTATTGTTGAACCGCACGCTTAAATAACTTCGCTTTGAATTCCACCTTATACGATATGAGCAAGACTTTGTGGTTGCCTTGGGGGCCCCTAACCCTGTCTTTGCTGTCATATACGATGAGCTACCAATGGGGAGATGTGAACCTCTGCAGGCAACCTCGGAGGAAAAAAAACTCCCCTTTCCTTCTCTCCCTCGAGCTCCCCGTAGGTGAGAAACCGCAAGGTGAAGTTTGTCAAACGTCAGAGGTCTGACGCGGCGTCCGGTCTTCGGATTGTGTGCAACCTCTGACTGGGTAAAAGAGAGGGAAAGAGACCATGGCGAGTTTTTATTTTTCCTGCCTCAGCTCATCTTGGTACAAACCTCTAAAATACCTCCCCAGGAATATCAAAGAGAGAAATTTTAGGAGCGAAAGCTTTTTCAGGGGAGGTCTTGTTTTTCAATAGCGAGTAGTAGCTTCGATTACATTTATTCAAAGCCAGTCGTCACCACAACTCTTCCTGCCATGCTCTCCTTCATATGCATGCAATAAAGGATCATTATGCAAATGCGCCCACTAGCTGCAAACCCTCACACATTTTAGGCATGTTTTGTTTCTATTTGAAAGCTTAATGTTAAATGATAACTTTCCTCTTTTACATTATGGCTGATATGTCTCATCAATCTCCTACTTGATTCTTTTTCTCCCAATGCATTTTCTGGTCCCCCGTTCGTGCCCTCGTTTGTGCATCCCTGCTATTTATCCACACCGAAGGCTTCATCTACAAATCTGAAAGTACACGGCCATCTGGAAACGGGGAACAGAATGGGTTATCGGATTTTGCTTTGTCACATCTGTAATGAATTAGCAAATGAATCCTTTGCGGATTCAAACAAATGGCGGACCGTTGGCTCATCACGGTCTTTTAGACATTTAAGCCCCTTATATAAACGTCCCAATTTACATTAACACTGATGGGAGTTGAACATTGCAACGTAAGATCCTTTTGACACTTATATCCAAGACTTCTAGCAAGGTATTTGAAGCTGATCTAGTCAGGCTCTATTTTGTTGGAAAAGTAGCTCCACATTTTCTTAATAAGCGATAAACTTTAGAAGACATTGAATATCTGACAAGCAGGAGTGGAGGGTTGTGCTGTTGCTCTCCAACAACATCCCTAATTATCTTGCCTGCCACACAACAGCCTCTCAAGATGTGAAAACAAGAGGCGCCGGGGCTTGATACCACTGCCCGCATGTTGTCTTGCTCTATTGTAAGTCCCCGTCGTTGCATTCTCACCTCCTGTATTATCCTCCCACACATCCTGCAGTCGTTTTGCTCCGTTTCTCTTTCTGCTCATTCAGCTCAAATGTATTAAGGAAAAATCTTTGACTGTGATTTCAAGCTCGCGGCAAAACCCATCATTAAATTAGTGGTTTGTTTGAGGTTAACATCCAGAAAAGTAAACTCCTCTGCATAAAGAAGAGGCATTCAAGTGTGTGATTGTGCATAATTGTAATAAGGTCTCTGTGCTTTACCCATCTGTCAGAGGATGTAGAATGTAATGTCTTGTCTTTGCTGCCTTCGCCCAACACATCCTCTTGAGCCAATCGCATTCTGGAAAATGGGAAACCCCAGTGCTGCAGCCATCTGTCAGTCCTGACACAGCACGTAGACCGTGAAGGCTCCACTATACACACCCGCACAGTGTCTACAGTCCTTGTGAGGCTTTTGCAGGTGGAGTATTTTATGGGGCGGGTTGAGCACATTTTTCTCTTCTCCTCGCACATCTCATGACAAGCATCAGTGGGTTTCCTCTGTGCTGCGGCGCTTAAAAACGGCAAAGTGCTGTCCAGCCAAAAATGACCTGCTGCACTGTATATTAGTAAAGCGGAGCTGGCGTGAAGCAGAAGTTCAGTGTGACCATTTGATTTGCTGTTTTATTTCTGAGGAACATCTTGTATGCCTCTGGTGCATGCACCGTTTCATCAATAATCATTTTCTGTCACACACAGACCTCATGGAATCAACCGTAGGTATCTCAAGTCTCAACAACTGGGTTGTACGGTTCACTGAAGCAGCACTGATTTAATACTGACAGTGTTTATTATTGATGGAATCGGTTGGCGAGTTCTCATCCAAAACAATTATGTTTTTAATCTGTCAGTAATTCACAGAGCTACTGTAAAAAAAAAAAAGGGGAGGGGGGTTTCATTTGATTTCCAATGTGTGTAGCACCAATACGGAAGTTACTGAAAGAAATAATATATATTATTTATACTTTACAACTTTGATTCAGTGTGTGTCGAGTCAGAACCATTTGTATTAGTAACTACGGAACAAACACAAGGTCATAGGAAGTGTTTGAGTCTATGTATGCAATTTTAATTCATAAAGCCACGGGTTCATCTCCTTGAGTACGATACTTATTTTTAGTCTATCACATTCTCCTGAATGGAAATGTAATTACCTCTTCATGTATTATCACTTAATAATTCAGGATCGTTTGTCTGCCCCAGACTGACACAGTGAGCTATTGATCACTACTCTGTAACGAGAATCTACAGACTGATGGTGAAAATGGGGAAACTGAATAATTAATTCTTCGTCACACTGGCTGAAGTCCCACGGGACAGAAAAGAGCTTTTAATTTTCAAGATTTGTGGCTGATCACGCTGGTGCATTGGCGGTGACGTCCTTCGTCCTTTCATTATCTCATTAAATGAGAAAGGCCTTGACCATGTCAGTGTACGCTGACACTGAGTGGGCCATCCTCCGCATATTACACCGATTCAGCTGCAGTGGTGAGGTGTCCACACCGCCGCATGCATGTCCCAGATCTGCCCTCTCCTTTGACAGACCGGACAGAGTAATCCTTTCAGGGCCTCGTCTCTGACATCACTGTCAAGGACTGCTGCTTCTCCCTACAATAAATGACGCAAGTGTTTGGCCTTGCATGCATATTTTCCTCACTAAAAGTCAGTTTTACTCATTTCACATTTTTGCTCGTTGTGGGCTGTGACCGAATGAGGAAGATGGTGTGCGGATGACGACTGACTGCATGAAGCAAATCCCTTCGGCAGAAGGTGTTTGACTTTCTGTGTCAATGTGACACATAATCTTCAATTACTTCACAGGGGTTTGCCCGCAGCATAAGCAGACATGCTTGCCTGCCTTCGCTTGCGCCAAGGGAAACACTCGCATCTAAATAGAGGCATTAGACTTTTGGTTCCTATATTTTTGGGAAACTATAATGACAGTTGCCTCTTGAATTAAGCAGCTGAAGCTGGTAGTTTTGAAGTTGTCTGAATCCCAAACAGACCTTTACAAATTTGCTGTCATTTTAGGAAAATATTTCGCCTCATACTATATGCTATACTTGGTCAACTGCTTTATTCCTTTACTACTCTAAACATAACAGAACTCTCTGTCACCCAGGTCGTGTATAACATGTTGACTTCATCTGTATGTCAAAGGAACATTTACTGTATTGAATTGTATCTTTTTATCATGATATTTATCTTCACTGGATGCCAACAAAAGGTTTAAACAGCAATGCAAGTGTTGCTCTTTGCAATGTGGATCTTCCTTTCAGGTAAAGGCAAACTGTGCCTCTGAGAAGAAGAGAGAATATGTTAATGCCACAGCTTTCTCCAAGTACTTAGGGGATGCAAAAATTGGACTTGGAAAAAGTCATTTGACCCTGAGAGCCCAAAGGGGGCTCAAAGAGAAGAGAATGAAGTAGGGAGGCGAGACAGAAGACGGATGCAAGTGTGAAGGACCAGAGGCTACAGGGAGAGAAGAGCGAGCGTCACATGCAACACAGCAATAATTTAAAATCCAATAAAGCTGCTTTTGAGCGATAAAAATCCCAAAGTAACAAGTTTTCAAACACAGTATATGACAACGGAAATGAGCTCACAGTGAATCTGTAAAGCTGTGGTGACAGGGTTTTCTGATTGCATGAGGTGAGCACGAGAAATACAAGGAACTCAGACAGGGTGTGAAAGGGCACTGATTAAATCTGGGCGGCGTCTCCTGGTGTGATGCGATCAGTGTGAAGCCAAAGTGTCGGCTGCTGCTGAAGGAATATTTGACATTGAATACGTTTGCTGTGTCAGGATGGCAAAAACATTGTGCTTGATCATTTCTGAATCAAGAAGATCACAGGTTTCGCCTCTTGCTGCTTCATTGTCAGGCGTCCAGCAGGGGTTGTGGGCTCACTGGCAGGCACCCACAGTGCTGACCATTTGGTGTTCAGAAGAGATAAGTGTGGAGCGAATTAGGTTTTCGGCTGCCTGTCAAGAAGACAGAGCACTGCTGTCTAAAATAAGTCTATCAGGGGCTTTTAGATACGTCCGTGTGTGCTTCACCTGAGGCAAATTTACCTGCTGAGCGCACCGCTGGGTCCCCTAACCAAGGCATTTATTTCAGAGCCTGCTTATACACTCCTTCATGGACAATTACAGAGGAATCATAGAGGAAGTACAGATTAACACCCTGATGTGAACTCATCAGTAACTACTCTTAAGTATGTATCTCTTATAATTTGTCAGCACCTACCAAATGAATATGCGGATTAATGATCTTAAATCTCCTAAATCAAATGTCCTGTTCCAAATACTGATTTCATTGTGCATCTGTTCCTTTGATGACTACCAGGTTAAAACAATTTGACAGCGGGACACAAGGTGCTGGAATAGATTTAATTACACTAATGGGCAGTGATACTGGGGCTGGTGGAGCACCCCCTGCAGGTAGAGAGGTGAAGACTTCAAATTAAAAAGAAAAATGTTTGGGATATTGTTCCTTGAAATCCACCAATATATATTTTATTATTATTATTGTATATATATGTTCATTTTTAAAACTTTTTCTGTGTTTGTTATTTAGTATACAGAAAAGAGCACGGGGAAGAGACTGGCAATGGTCTCCGAAAGCCAAACAGCAGAGAAACCCTGTCAGAACAGATAAACACGTCTCTCAGAGAGTTCAGTAAAACACAGTATTTGGTGTGATCAAATATTTTTGCTGACCACTCGTTCAAAAGTATATTCAATTCTCTGTTAGTGTATAGCCCACCTTTGGCATCACCAACTGTGGAAAGACAGCAAATCACTTTTGCAGCTCTTTGTTTTTGACACGCCTTACTCACAACTGTCTTACAACTGGCACTTCCATTTCCTTCAACCAATCCATCACACCGGCTGTGTTTACCCCCCAGCTGCTTTTAGACATTTATGTCAACCATTATTAATCCTTCTAAGGCCTATTGATCTTCTAATACCAATTGCTTATTGACCGATCCGCCCAACGGTGCTTATGGGACATGCAATCACATCACTTCACTCTCTCTGCACATACTCTAGCTGTACACGGAGCCTCAAAAACCCGATATTAATGCCCAAGTGTGAAGCCTCCTCTGTGCTGTACTCAAGCTCACTTCTATTCACCACCCACTGTATAGCAGCGTCTTCCATTAGACTTCCCCAGCTTGTTTATGGCACCATAAAGCTGGCACTGTGGGACGCTGAGGCTCAGAGGCAGCAATGCGTGTCTGGAGAATATCGACCCGGTGGGACACAGACAGAGAGAATGAGAAAAAGTTTTGGTGATTATGGCGGTTTTGCCTGCGTGAAATTGCGTAGGACAACTTCACTTAAGTCTTCAGTTTGCTATCTTATGTTCTTGATGGCGCATGTTTGCTTTAAAGGGTAGCTCATTAAGCTTTCATGCTTGAATTTGCATAATGAGTCGGTAGATCCCAGATGTATGTAACTGTGCCTCTTGACAGACCACCTGCAATCATGTGTCAAGTGCAGCTTTGCGAAAATGTGTCAAAGTCTCATCTTTTTGCCCAAACAAGGCCAGTGTTACAGTCAAGTATCATTTAACGTGTTCACATCAGTGCTCACTGGCAGCTGAGATTAAGTCAACAATTTCTACTTTCTGTGTACCAAGTACATTTTTATTTTTAAAATATTTTTATTTAACATTTATCTAACTTTAAATGCAGTATGACGCAGCCATAGACCTCTGTAGAAGCTGTACAGAATCTCATTTCAAGTAATTTGATTATAATACATCGAATATATGATAAGCTTACAACAGAAAAACTGGGCCAGAAACATTAGCCACGGAACTAAATCATTCACCCGATCATCTGTTAAATCTTAATCTAAATCCTAAACACAGTTACTGAGAATCCTCCATATGTTCTCAAATATATGTTGGTAAGCTTTTCATGTTATCCTCTCCAATGAGAGGCACAACGCTTGTCTCGTCCACTGGGTGGTGCTTGATTTGTGTGTTTTTCCCACACTTGTGCATTATAATTTTTTGGCTGAGATCCATGCATGCACATTTTCATTTATTTATTTATTTTTTACAGTAACTACAGTATATCATCCATGCTGTGAGATTTTTGGTCATCACAAGTCTGCCCCATGGTTACAGAAAAACAAAGCTGATTATCATAGATGCAAATCTGTGACTTCAAGTGGAGAGTACGGGACTTTCACAGCACATCATGGTAAACATTACACATGATACAATGAGCAATAACCTTTTTGTTTTCCCTCACATTCCGATGTTTCAGAGATACTGACAGAAAAGATAGCACCACAAATGCAGTGAGAGAATTGTCGGATAATAGGATTTCCTTGACCTCCCTTGCGATTTGCCTGGCAATCACTTTTGTCACAGCAGATGATAATAACATGTCGCTGACGTACACACAAAGGGATACGTTTGGCGGATTGTGTTTTACCAGAAGTGGCAGCTTATTCGTTTGGCAGCATAGAGGATAAAAAGAGGCATACCTGGGAGCATCAAGCGCAACATGAAGCTTGGAGATGCTGCATAGTGTGATAGAAAGGGCAGCATTTCTCAGTCCTATTCTAGTAGTTCTCATTTTTTGGAGCACTGTCTACTTAGACACATTATTCAAATGATCAGCTCTTCATCAAGCTCTGCAGAAGCATAATAATAACCCACTAATTAGACTCAGGTGTGCTGGAGCAGCTTCATCCCCGAAGCAGCAGGACCAGGCGGACCAGGAGAAGCATGGCTGATAGAAGATTCATTATTTGGTGCTTTTTAATGTGTTTTGTCTCTTTCGTTCTCTTGTCCAAAGAGCAAAAGTCCTGTAAAATCGTCATTTTAAAAAACGCATGTACGCAAAAGGTCTATGATTTGTCCTGTTCATGTTCCTTTTGCCATTTTGTGTTATTTCAATCTGGAGTCAAACAGACTGCCAAGCCTGTAAACCTGATTATCCCCAGCACAAACAAGCCTCTGAATACAGACACCAATATCCTGATCACCACTCGGTCCAAACATAAAATCTACACTGCAGTTTGTCGTTTTTATTGAGATGCAGTAAAACGGATCTTATTGAACATCACTTACATTGTGGTCTCCTCTCCATAACCTTCTAAAACTACCAAACCTACTCTCTGAGGTTTATGGATCTTAGGGAAAAAAGGAAGTCAAAAAAGTGGAGTCAGACAGAGGTGAAATGGACATAGGGATCGATGCCCGTTTATGAGAGGTACAAGCAATGGAGATTCAGAGTAATGTTGTATTGCTTGAAATTGTTTTACAAATTTCATGTGTGTGTGTGTGTGTGTGAGAGAGAGAGAGATAGAGAAAGAGAGATGGATTATTTTATTGCTATAGTGATACAATTGTTATCCAATGGAGCCACCTAGTGTTGTTATAGAAGTACTGTAAGGGTACTTTCATAAAGCACCCAGCCTCACTTGTAAATTACATGACATTAACACTCTTGTTTTCCCTACAAAATGCCAAACATGCTTTATTAGTATTTGTGTTTGAAATTAATTGAAATTTAAAAATTTGTCAACAAGGCTGATGTGATTATTTTGGACTTGTCTTGTTTCTGAATGATCAAAACGAACGCCACAATCCAAAATGAGGCCCATTGAAGAAGTTTAAACTCTTGAGTCTCAAACTATTGTAAAGATGTGTATTGTTTTTTAAGTTATAGTATTTCCCTGTATCTGACATCATTCTCCCCAGGAACCAGTGACCCATATGTGAAGTTCAAGATTGCTGGGAAGGAGGTGTTCAGGAGTAAGACCATCCACAAGAACCTCAACCCGGTGTGGGACGAGAGAGTAAGCCTCCTGGTGGAAACCCTGAAAGAGCCACTCTATGTTAAGGTACTGCAAACATTTCCTGTCCATAGCACACAAACGGATATTATCGCACATTACCATTCTCCAGTTTTCTATTCATTATGTCAGTTATGTTAAGCATACATTTGCAGTGTGGTTTCAGGGTTTCTTTGTTGACTGTCTATGTAGGTTTTCGACTATGACTTTGGACTTCAAGATGATTTCATGGGCTCAGCATACCTTTACCTGGAGTCACTGGAGCATCAGAGGTGTCCCCATCTTTATATTTTGATATACTTAGTTTTTTCCCCTGTTTCCTGTCTATTTTGTCTGTGCTGGATGTTGTTGAAGAGTGTGTATGTTTATATTCAAAGAAGCTGATAGGGCGAGACAATTATCCGAATAATATATAGTCCTTTGCTTCCCTCTTGTGGTAGCTATGGGAATTTCACCTTGAATCTTCAAAATTTCGCCTCTCTCTCTAGAGAACTATGTTTTTCAGTACAGAGAGATATGAAAAATAAGGTATTGACTGAAAATATATGATAAATGAATCTTATCATGTGCAGATTTAGTACTCAATAACACCATCCGTGCTTCTGGAGTACATTTGACGGAGGTACTATGATGAATCGACTTTAACATGTAGGACAAGCAGGGACAGATTCGCTCATACTCACAGAAAACATTAAAAACTATTTTTATAGTTAATATTACTTCCATTCCTGGCTTCCTGTTGCCTAGATAGACTCCTTACACAGTTGCAATTTCGGCGTCAAATGGTAAGATAATCGGTGTTATCGGTGCAGAACTTTGATGTGATTGTTATGTAATTCCATAATTGCGGCCGTTTTAAAAATTGTGTGTTATAAGTTTGCCTTGTTGAATTCTTGACATACATTTTCTACATAGAAAATTGTCCAAGAAATTTAGCACAGCAGGAAAAAAAAACATTTTGCCTGTAAATACATAAGATTTAGAACATTAATCATGAAAATATATGTTTTGTGTCTCGAAATGGTGTCTCAGAACGGTGAAAGCTAGTCATTTAAGCAAAACATAGAAATGTAGAAAAATGTAGAAAAAGTATCCAACTATCACTTTTTGACCCAGGAATGACTTTTTACTGGTTTCTGTGGCTGTTTATGTTTTTACAGCGTGTTAGTGATGGCTATGAATGATATATGTGTCATGAAAATGGGTGATGTTGTCATGTATTGTTTGAGTGCACTGTACAGTTGTTGATGCTCCATAGTCATTTGAATGCAAGTTCTGGTGTTCCTTGCTGCAGGACACTGGATGTCACCCTGGATCTTAAGGACCCGCAGTACCCAGAACACAATCTGGGCATCCTGGAGCTTGCTGTCACTCTGTCACCGAAGGAGGGAGATGCAAGGGATGCTGTAAGAAAACTTGACAAAACTTACAGTCAGATTACATGTTCATCTCTTTTTCCGTCGCACTTCCTGCACATTCCTCATTCAGAGGAATCATTCCTCATCGGACTCGCGCTGCTACTCTTCATCTCTATGACATTGAGACAAGCAAAAATATCACTGATATACTGTAGTTTAATATACACATCCAGAGGAATTAACCAAACAAATCAATATTCGTTTTATAATGTCTTTAATCAAAGTTCAACAACAGTGTCATTGCAATTTAAGTGAACTGTTTTCCCACGCATCAGGAACCCTGGCGGGCCATAATGAACTGGAATTTTCTGGCTTCATTCATCCTCCGTTACTGGAAACTCTTCAACTCAGCAAATACATATGCATAAACACAAGTGCAATTAATATGTTCCGTGGAAAAGTTCCATGTTCAAAGAGCACCGGATTCTCTTTTCCTAATTATGTTTGCTCGTTGCCTCTGCGGACGTGCTCGATGTTTCAGAGTTGCATTTATTTCTGTTCAATTATTTGTTTGGTTAATTGGACCCCTGCATGCTCGATCCAGAACAAGGCAGAGTCATGGGGGAAATATTTTATTCCTTTTGATCTGATGTCTTAATTCTGCTGCTTATTTAGCACTGTAGTTCACAGAGTCCACATTTGACAGAACAAATAAAGCTCTATTTAGGTTAAGCATCATTTTGGATTTCTCCAACTGTGAAGAAAATGAGTACAAGGTTATAGTAGTGCATTTTGTTGGCACCCTCTGTTGCCATCTACTGGTATGAAAGGGTAACGGAAGCATACTGGACCTTGAAGCTACTTTTAAATCGATCCTCCACTGAACTGTTAATAAAGTGGCCGTCGTAGCAGCATGTTTCTGCATACAAGGATCTGCTTTATAGCGGGATGTGTTTTCATGTTAATGACTTTTGGGGGCATGAGGAAATGGTCTGAGTTTATTTGTGCACATATAAACAGCTCTCTAATGCAATGATTCTTTTTATATTTGAAACTTTTGCATTAATGATGACGTCCAAGTCAGGCAAATTAGCCATGTTACATAAGCAAAAGTTTGAAGCATACAGCAAGAGCCTCACCAAACAACCTTTCAAGGGCATACAGTATACCCACAATCCCTCTTCTTTTGCTTTATGTGTACAGTAAAGTACAGTTGTTTCATCGTAAACAAGTTCATAGCAGTGTTACCCAATCTTCTTTTTCAGCTGCTGTTTTTCTTTGGGAATGAAAAGGCATATTATAAAAGTATCAAGTATAAAAATGATGGTTACATCATCAGAGAGTTGCAAAAACCGCAGTGATCTTATACATGTTTATCTGTGCGCGCATGTCTGCCCACGCAAACACTCCATAAGGCAAAGCCATGAAGACAAGCTTTTTGACACACTTCCTGCTCACTGAACTTGCATGACAACTGCTCCCTCCACCGGTCTCCGGTCTCCTAACCTAACCTTCCCTTGCACCAGGCCTTCACTTAACATTTGAACTCCACACACCACTTGCCCTGTAACCTCTGACCCTGCAGCTTTAAGAGGGAGACATTGGGGGGTGCTCTGTAACCGCTTTGTCTCATTTACAGACCATGCTTTTGAGAAGGAACTGGAAACGATCTAGTAAGGTAAACTAAAACAGCATGTAACCCCCACCCACACTCAAACTTCCGACTGTACTGTGACCCCACTACCGACCGCACTGCACCCCGCCTATCCTGCCCTCCTCACTGGTGTCCTGGTACATGGATGGACTGTCTCTGGCCCTCTCCTTTCCTCCCCTCCTTTTCCTCCTCCCACAGTGGTATTGGCATTTTATTTTTACTTTGTCTATTGATTCTTCAGTTTTCATCGTCACCATCTTATTTTCCACAAGCAGCATTGTAGATCACCCCCCCCGCCCCCCAAATCATGGAATCACTGGACAGATACACTCAGGGTGAAAGTAACGCACAACACTGTGATTACTTTACTTTTATGATTGCGTGGCTATTGCACTTGTTCCCAAGTGCGATATATTCAGACTGCTTCCATCTTTGATCTGCATTGTGTTTTGCAGCTGCTGTGTGAGAAAATAAGGCCACTTTGATTTTAGGGGTTTTTAAAGAGTCCTGCTACAGCAAATCAACTCTGCACTGAGAATGCTTGTTGATTGTTGACTCTGCTGGATGATTAATTAGCCCCCTCCCACGTCGAGACCCCCGGAGGTTTACATTCTGTTGAGTTCTCATCTCGCCATACACAAGAGACCGCTACCTTTTTCTTTATTTTTTTGTGAGTCTTGAAGGCTGTCAGGTTGAACATGAAGCATGCTTGTTGGAGACGGCTTCTTATCATTGGCTCATGCATGTAGCACTTGTTTTTTGTAATTTATTTTGGATTAAAAAAAAAAAAAGAGGAACAACTTAGAGCACATGCTGTAACTTGATTTGCTCACAAAAGTTTGCTTATAACTCTCTTTCTCTGAAGGTCTTTTGATATCCTTTTCCTGTGTTGTTTAAAAGTTGTTACTGAGAAGGAAACGGTATCTCAATCTGGCAACAGTCGAGCCCCTACATCGTACCTTGAGGTACCTCCCTCTCCCTTAACTAAAACTAAAAAGTTTGATAACTGCCAGGAGACACGGATACACATTTGAAGTGCGCCTGGTTGGAGCTGGGCAGACGTCCTGCTGTATCGTGCTTCCCCAAACCAAGCCTTTGATGCCTCCTAACTGGGCCACCCCGCCTGTGACTCGGGAATTAGCTCAAACACTAACTAGCTACTGTGGTACCCCACCAAAAAAAAGAAAGAAAGGAAAAAAAAAAAAGGCGCTGCTCTTGAGTCTCTCTCCCTGCCTCCGTGCACATGGTACAGGGTTATTTTTACACTTCTTTTTTAATGAAGCATCTATGTGTGTTGAACCCAAGATACAAACTATTCAAGAAGGAGTGTAGCTTGAGATGATAACTGCGTCAGAGGCATCTTTAATCCAGATCTCTTTAGCTTTAACACCAGTCCAAAGGCTTACAATGGAATTCCGGGTATTTTTTTTCTCTGTCCAACGACTTACAATAATTGAACCGTGTGTTATTTCTTACACTTACAGCCTCTGAACATCAGTGCGCTCCAGCATTGACTCCCAGTGCAAACTGCCCGTTGTTTTCTGTGCCGAGAAATATGTTGCAACTAAACAGGGAAACAATTGGAGCTGTGCTGGAGAAGGATATAACAGCGACCTCTTATCATTAGCATACAGTATGTTAGCACAAAGCAAACGAATTGAGAAGACGCTGCATGGGAGGTTGGCTGTATTGCAGGGAGCCATTGTTTAATGTCTGGAGAATGGAAATTAAGAGGCTCGGTCTCCAGATCAAAGGCCTGCTGCTCGCGAGGCAGGGTTTGTTCAGAGTTTAATGAAATTCATCTGCAAAACAAAAGCTATGCTAATAAATTCTCCCTAATAAGGAAGCGGTTGAGAGGACGACAGAGAGAAAGAGA
>CAESWR010001664.1:245215-257266 GCA_903171835.1 Mullus surmuletus | reverse complement strand
CTCTCGTTTCTCCTCTTCTCTCCACCACTCCCTTTGCACTTTAACTCTGGCCTTTTGTTATTAAAATGAAATTTTGTTCCTTCTTTTTCATTTCTTTTTTTTAATTTCCCGCAGCCTGTAGTTTGTGCGAGCATACCTACAGGTTACCACAGCTGTACACCCACCACCGCCATTGTAGAGACTGCAGACACTTTTCTGATTAGAGGTTTTTCTTTCTAGTCTAAACGGGCCCAAGGACGAGTGCGATGCGGCCCGGTTTCAACGCAGCCCTCAAATGTACTTACTCTGAGGTCCTATCATGCACATCAATGCTGCGTTAAGTGCTTGTGTTTGCAGTTTCTACCGTAAATGTGGTTAAAACAAGTATTTTTGTTGCCTCCTTACACCAATGATCCCCGAGTTGTGAACGTTTTTTTTTGGTCAAGGTTTCTACAATTTACAGTTTATATTCAACATGAGTCCAACAAAACAGAAAACAGGGCATTAAATCCCCTCCCGTTCCAGCCCCCTCACCCTTCCCCATTACCAGACATACGGTTTTGACAGTATAAGTTATCAAATTCAAAGTGTAACCATCCGCCATTTTATCCCCCCCCCTCTCTAACCCCTTGCACCCCTGATTTCTCCGGCTTGTAAAGAGAAAATCTTGCTGTAATTTATCCACAAGGACCCTAAACCAGGCCGGTGGGAGGACAGCCGTGATAGTAGCCATATCCTCGAGGATATGTTGGCTTCCTGGCACTTTGAGTGGATACGAGCGATGGTGGTAAGTGGGCATGCGTGTGGCTCTGCTGCCGACTCCCGATGGTGTGTGTCGCTGTCTGCCGGTTTGCCGTAGTTAGCTCATCGTCTGTCCGGTGGCCTCCTGTCTGCTGTCTCGTCAGGGTTTGTCATCGGGTACCTGTCCCCCACCCCCGACCCCTTCTCCCCTGTCTCAGTCAAACACCCGACCAGCTGCACGCCGACCCCACCTCCCGCCCCCCCCCCCCCCCCTGCTTTTAAAGGTGACGGGACGCTAGAGGGGGCTCCAGCATGGACGTTTGTTGGTTTTTTGGGGTTTTTTTCCAGCGCTGTGGACTGACAGCTGTAGATTGAGGTGTGACGGTGTGTTAACTGTGGGGTGACATTGGCAGTGACTCAGACGTCTCGCCGATTCTGAGCCTGAGTTTCGGCTGTAATCTGCGCGGCGACTGGGGGCAATAGGAGATAAAAAATCCCACCAGTGGTTTAGTTTTTGTTGTTACTTTTTTTTTTAATCACACTAATTACATTCCTCTCACAAATAATGATTTTTCTCCCCCTGCTTTATGACCCTTAAGTCACTGATAATAAGCACCTAACAGACTAATTTTCTAATGGGGGACTTTCAAGGCCTTGGGTGTGTGTTTGTGTGTGCATGTGTGTGTGGTTGCGGGTGGTGGTATGATTTCAAAACATGCTTTGTGAGTGCTTTTCTCTTAAAAGTTGCCACAGAAACAGCGAAACTATTTCATATTGCCAGAGCAAATCCCAGTGCTCATTATGCCTAATGCAGCAATGTCGACTCCCCCAACTGTTGTTGTTCTGAATCACACACACACACACACACACACACACGAGAGCGGCTGAACCAACTGAACTTTTTGACTGATGAACTATGCATCAAAGGATTACAGCGAGCACTCATTGCACCGTAGGTGAGGAGTTCTCGTGTGCTCTCATCCGCCCAAAGTAACTCCTCGAGACTCCCGCCGAATCGGCTGGCGAAGATGGCGCACACTCATCCCGCCGCGCCTCTCATTGGACGGAATGTGGAGCACAACACTTGACAGCAGTGTCGTCTGAATTTGAAAGTCAGACGTGTTAGAAGGCAGCCGCCACCTTTTCTTTTAACAAGAGTCATAAATCTGTAATGAGCACAGAGAAGATGCATATTTTATTTACTTTTTTGAAGATGTGATCCCTTCACTTCATAGCGATGCACTCTCGCTCTGTCTGTTTTTTCCCCCCCCTTTTCCAAAACAAAGTTTAAAACAGCAGATGTTATAGCAGTTTCTCGCCTTTGTCTCACAGAGTATGAATATGTAATTAAAGGTACATCGAACTTAGCGAGAGCTTTATAGACCCTGGTAATTAATCATGTGCACCTTGCTGAGTAAGTAATCTTTCAGACTTGTTACCTTCAATACAAAAAAGTGGAGCATCAAGCATCGCTAATACCGACTAAACAGTTTCGATTTCACAGCCCAGACAGAGATACCGGGGGGAGACTGACAGACAGACACAGATAGACAGACAGGCAGGGGGGAGATGGGCCGGAACAGCTAAACCAGGCCAACAGAGGACAAGAGTAATGTTGGCCCATTCATCACACTCCGCCAGGCTGCATTGTGGGAAGGACGGGGAAAGGAGAGTGCGGGAGCAGGGGAGCAGAGGTGAGGCAAGGTGGGGGAGAATGGGGCAGGGCGGGCGGGGTGCGGCGTTATGGCGGGAGGTGAGGAAGGGGAAGTGATCAAGCGCGAAAGTTTGTGGAGCGGCAGTGCTGTGTGTGTGTGTGTGTGTGTGTGTGTGTGTGTGTGTGTGTGTGTGTGTGTGTGTGTGTGTGTGTGTGTGTGTGTGTGTGTGCGTGTGCTGACCTTGAGTCTGATGGAGTGGCTGGGGGGTGGGCCGGGGTGATGAGGTGCCCCGGTGGGAGATGGGTTAAGATGATCAGAGGCAAACAACCTCCTGCCACCCACACGCATTAGAGTCACACACACTCCCATGACACCGGGAACTTTTTCTCTTAAGGACGGGAGGAGGAGGAGGTCAGACTGAAAATGAAAATAAGTTGCCACAAACACCCCTTCTTTTCACTCCCTCCTCCCCTTCCCACCTTTACATATGTGTATATTTATCCTCGCGATGGGACCCCGGCGAGGTGAAGAGACTAATTAGTACTAGAGAGCTTTGTGTCCGCCCGGCCCACCTTCAGCTGACAGTCTTAACTGTGGTTTGACTTTGGCTTTGTGGGAGCGAACCTCTGCGCACACACAGATATTCTCAAAGAGGTCTGCACGCACACACACACACACACACACAAATCCTCGGCGCATTCATCCAGCCGGGCCTGTGGGAGCGGGCCGCCTCCTTTCACATCCCGCCGTGGCCTTTGTGTGCGCGCGGGCGGCTGGATGAGGGCCGGGAGGAACGTGCGGCGCATCCCAACACCCTAGTTAAACAGATATTTATGTGTGTATGATAAAAAGAGAGGGAGGGGAAAATAAAGATGTCTTGCTCGCGTTCGGCCATGGATTAGTAGTTGCACTGGATAAATAATTTATTAAAATCACAGCCTGGGAGGGGGGGAAAAAGGGAACATCTGCCTCTTTCATGTGGCGCTGGCGAGGTGCCAGATTGCACGGTGGTATCTGAGGCCGGTCACAGGCTTTTGTCTCGACTTGTTGTCATTTCTCAACAGAGGGTTGATATTCTTGCAGGCCAATTGGTCCGCCTTCTTTTCTCCCTCTACAGCATGAGTCAGTTAAATCTGTGACTCCTAACGCCTGACTCTCTTTGATTGATGTGGAATTATTCGATGTTTGCTTTTCCTATGAACCAAAACCATTTTGTGCAATGTTAAATTATACTGCGAGCAGTATTGGAATCAGTTAAATCAAAGTAACATGATGTAACATGAGGACTTGCTTCTTCTTTCTAACTACTGATCTGCGACTAGTAAACAATATAACGGTATACTCATTGTGTTGCATCCCGTTATATTGTAGTATATTGTATATTGTGTTGTAAATGTATAAAAATACATTTCGAAAAATGCAATCTCCTTAGTGGAGATAATTAAAATCATTTGAGCATCTAACAGATTTCAAATCATGTTGCATTGAGACCAGTTAAGCAACCTTTGCCTCAGGTTTTGCCTCCATCACTCTTTAAATCATTTTCTTCTTTATTGATAAAGACATTCTTAAAAGCTCATGTTTTACAAGCTCATGTAGAAAAAACAATAGTTTCCTCTATCCTTTCACTGCAGTGCCGATAATAAAGGAGTATCTATTTAATATTCTGCCGTCCCTGATTCTCGCCCCGGCTTTGCCACTAAAGCATTCCTCAACCTGACTCTTAAAAAAACTTTTTTGTATTTTTCTTTCTCTCGCTCTCTTTTTTTCTTCCCGGGGTTTAGAAATGAGAGGCATGACGACTCTCTCTCTGCAGTCACAAAATCAACAAGAACACTTTCAGTTGCCCTCTGGGAGCCACATATTAGCATTCTGTCATGTTTTATTTGACATTTCAATTTTTACTGTGCTGCCAGAGTGAGAGAGGAGGGGGAGGGGGAGGGGGGAAAAAAGGGAAAACAAAAGAAAAACAGGTGCAATTTTAGCACAGCAGCAATGAGCAGCAGCCACTTGTGGTTCAGACTCATTTTGCGGGGTGATGGGATATATGCTGCAACATTATAACGCTTAGGTTTATCATTTTTATGGCGCAACCCAGCAGGGAGAACAATGTGATCGGAGGTGAAAGCAGTCTCAAATGGCTCCCTCTATTTCCACCCAGTAGATATAGGACAGATATTTGAGTCCGTCGTAATAGGCTAAGTCCTCAGTGACCTCTCCAGTTTAGCTCTAGGCCCTGGGTCAGTGAAGAACAAGCTGTCTTTGCAAACTTTACAACTGCTCACTTTGCACTTTTGCATTAAAGATGGACCCTGCTATGATGCTATCTCTGTGAGAGAGGAGCGGAACGCGCCCAGGCATCTTTCCCTTTGGTAAATATTTAATCAAGCGTTGCAATGAGGTTACCACAATTTACCAGCGGGTGCATTGTGGTTAGCCACCCTGACTTATCTCCCTCTCGGTGTGTGTGTTTGTCTTTTGAACGTGCAAACACATCGCATCACACTTAACGAGACGCTGTTTTCCTCAATGGGCGCAGTTCCCGCAGCACAAACCTGCAACGGTGAGGCTGACGACGGCGGCTCCGCTTCAGGATTTCACGTCTAAATAATGATGCAAACTTTGGACATCGGCACAACCGTCACTGCGCCCAATTTAAAACGCACCACGTTGCCGCCGAAGGACGCAAACCCGGGGAAAGATCCCTGCCGCCAAACTGATGAGAGTTAATTGATGTCACAGAGTTTGAGTTTCAGATTTTAATTTCTTACATTGAGGTGCACTGTGGCTGGCTTTACCTTGAACTGACATTGCTCTCTGTTAACTGTGATCCTTTGCTAGGGATTAAAAAAAAAAAACACAACACTGGCATTCAGGAGAGATAAATCTGACACACCGAGGCGGAAATATAACAAGAGAATTGCACAAAGGCCTTAAGAAGCCTTTGTATTTACATTAGATTGACACTTTTGAGTGTGCATTCAAAAGGCACAAATGAAATGTAATTTTTTGCCTTGGTAAAATGCTGCTTATCTTAAGCATTGAAAGAAATTAACACACCGTTCCATCCTCTCTTTTGTATCTACTCAAAGCCAGATATCCAAATATATGCAGTGTTTTTATAATCTTTCATACATTTCTTTACACTGCTTTCATTTAAATTTTAATCAATGCATTTTGAAACTCACTTATGCACATACTGTATTTAGAAATCTAGAAATAATGATAATAGGGGTGTGCAGATACAACTTTTTCACTTCCGATACAATGCCATTACTGCAGCCTTGAGTATTGGCCATTATTATTATTAACCAATGCGTTACATACATTTTAACCTTAAACATAAGAATAAGAAGTGCTGGAGTAGAGTCTGGAATGGACCGCTTGTATCAGAGTGCTTAGATCAGAGATTTTAGATGCAGGCCGATATAATCCGATACTTCTTTTTTTGCTGACATCGAACCAGTATCCGATATCAATATCAGATTGGGACACCCTGAGGAAATATTTGAGAAAAAGGTGAGTTAAATAGAATTTTTTCACATTGTAGTGTGGGCTGCATAAACAAAGTGTACATCTGACTAAATACGACATGCACACACTCACAGTAGTTGAAGTAACCTGGACAATTTGTAGCCTAGAGACACAACCTCCAGTTGCTGTAACACATCACAGTAACACATCGCACATGAACTTGCGGTCGCAGTCTACGAAGGCGCACAACGCTAAACTCATTAGGCAGGCTTATTACGCTATCTGTCTGAATGATTCAAGCGATGCCATATCATCCATCAGGGCGCCGCCGTCGTCGTCGGTGCCGGGATTTGTGGCGCGCTTTCAACGTGACCGCCAAAGCCGAGTGGAGAGGGAGAGAGAGGGAGGGAGGCCTGGCGGAGTAGATTTTATTAGCCCTGCCTTCAGGTCTCCAAACAAACCCACTTAGTCTCCCTGACGGACACAGGAAGAGACAGATGGAAATACAGGCCCGGAGTCTCCTGTAAAGACCCCTGCTATTCATCGTGAGCGGGCGTGGGAGCCGGTCAAAGCTGGAAAAACCTCAACAGCCGCCACACGTGAGCCAGCGGCCGCGCACGCACACTCCCCTTAACCTCGGCCGTGACGTCAGCGTGCCCTTCATCAACTCCCTTTCTGTGTGCGCGCGATGAGCGACATTAACCGGCTAAAACGAACCTGCTTGCTCGCCCGGCGGAGCCAAAGCGAGGAGCTTCTTTCAGGAGTCGAAGAAAGACGCCCGCTCGCCATCTTAATCTGTGTCGGGGTGTGCGTAATGTCATTTGTAGAGTCACTCAGCAAGACCAGGTGTGCAGATCAACCTTATCTAATAGCTGCAGGGTGTGTACGTGTGTGTGTATTTGTGTGCATATTAGGTTCCATTATAAGAACAGGTTGCCTGGCTCCATATGTGCGCAGTGTGTGGGGAAGCTGGGAAAACAAGGTTCTCCATGGCCCTCTGTGTTATTGCTACCTCCCGCCTCTTCCAGTCTTGTTTGAAGACAGGAAATAGGAGTCAGACCGCAGTCCGAGGGGCATGTGGCAATGGTTTATACTCCGATGACCTCTGACTTATCCTCTCCGCCCCCGCCTGCTCTCTCACACCACTCCCCTGGCCCTCAAACACTCTCCCCTGAGTCTGGGCCCGTAAATAAAAAACGGCCTGACCCGGCCCAGCCTGGTTCGGCTCGGGCCCTAACCCAGCCCTCATCGCTGCACCCCCCCCTTTCCAACTCTCGGGATTTGTTTGAGCGCGCAATGAAAAACAGATGGGCCTCCAAAAAGAGGGAGCGGGCCGAGAAAGAGGAGGAGAGCGGGGAGGGAGGAAGAAAGAAACGGAGACTTGTAAAATATTTGCGAAGAAAAATAACCCAGGGAGGCCGTCTAATTATATCTATTTGTCTTGTGTGGTTTTTGCTGGGGAGGCGATGCGGTCTCCCCCGACTGCTCCACGGTTCATTTTTCACATTATCTGATCCTGGACGGAGAGCAGAAAGGAGAGGGTGGCTCGGGGGGCAGCGGGGCGGTCGCTTGGAGTCTCATTGGGAAGGTTTTGTCCGGGCCGTGGAGGAGTGAGATGCGGCGAAGGCCTCTGGAGATTTCATCTTCTTTGCGCACAATCAAAGTGACGGCGGTTTACGTCTCTAATCCAACCAACCATCCATTCTTATTCATCAAAGGGAAACTCGTCTCTTCTGGTTCCTCTTGCACTTCCACCTTTGCACATTTAGGAGCCGATTCTCTTTCTTGGGTATCAGAGTATCTACTTGGGACTGATGGCAGAGCATTTGTGTTGGATTGGAAATGGTCACACACACTCTCAGTAATGAATGCTATTAGGGGTGTCCCGATCCGGTCTGATATCAACTTTTATCAACAATAAAAAGGAGTATTGGATTATATGGGCCTGCATCTAAAATCTCCGATATCAGTCAATTGTAGGATATTCTCATTGAAATGTATGTAATAATAAATGGGTAGGTTTTTCTCACTGTTGACTATTGTTCTCTGTTTGAGTAAAATCACTTGATCAAGCCTTAACATTCCATACTACAAAATAAGTTAAAGTATGTATGATTCGTGCTGATATCGTATCGGTATCGGCCAGTGCTCAAGTCTGCAATATGGTATCGGAAGTGAAGAAGTTGTATCTGGACGCCCCTAAACGCGAGTGCATCAGGGAGAAAAAGGTGCTCGTGGATTGTTGTTTTCGGCGTTTTGGAGAGCGTCTCTCCTCCTGTTTGTCGCTTTGACTGACGATCCGTCCTGTGAGCGGAGGATCCCCGAGTTTGTCTCCCTTAGCATGCCCTCCACCAATCAAATCCAGGCACAAACCCGTCTGCGTGTCGATGTCCTCACTCAGCCGGCGGCTCTCGATCACTCTCTGTCACCTCATTCTGTCCAGACCCGTCCTGTCCCTGCCTGTCAGTCAGCTGGCGGGCAGCTCGTTGACTGTTGCATGACTCCTTAAATTCTTCACTTTGTTTCAGTACAGCGAAAGAAAGGGACGGGGGTGGAGTGGTGGGGGGGTGTGGGGGGGGGGGGGTTTGATTCTAGATAGCCTGCTAAGCTCTTTCAAACCCCCACAAGCACCTCCCTGCTGCTCTGAAGTTCTCAACCATCAAAAGTTGTAAAAGGAAGAGCTGGCTCTCCATGGTGAGTGACGGCACTAATAAGGATGATAATGATGTCACGGCCGGTGACATCATCACAGTGTGCCAGTCAGCAGAACAAAAGGGTTCCGCCTGGTCTTCCTCGCCGTTTTGGCAACACGAGAGCGAGAGAGAAGGAGAGAGAGAGAGCGAGGGTTGGAGAAAAAAAAAGAAAAAAGGAGCGCCTAAAGATTGATGTATCCATTCAGCTCTCAGTTTAATTCTGCCTCTCTATTCACATATTCAAATTTTCCTGTGTGAGCCTTTGTAAGGAGGAAACATTTTGATTTGTTCTGCCGACTTTATATCTCTATTACTGCTTGGAATGAACATACTCCGTCAATTCAAGCAGGATATCCGGTGATTTGGCTCCCCGCTCCAAATCTTTGACGCTATTTAAAATGTATTGTTTTCACAAAGATGCCTTTGCCCAGCCTCTGTCTTTTTTTCTCTCCTCCCCACTGTCACCCTATCTTCTCCGCCTGCCCNNNNTCTCCATCGCCTCACCCTCGCTTTCATTCCTCCCTCGCCTACAACTCTATCTGTACTCTCGCAGGACTCTGAGAGAAAGGGCTTCATGAACAAGCTTTATGCCATTCAGGACGTGTGCATCAGCGTGCAGAATGCACTGGATGAAGTGGCCTCCTATGGCGAGAGGATAAAGAAGTGAGTCATAAGCCTGCTCCCAGGCACCCAGCCCACTGCACTGCGCTCAGCTCCACACGTCCTGGTGTGGGTTTTTTTTTTTTTTTTTATTCCCCCTCCTGCGATGCCAGGTTGCCCCGCTTCGCCTTGCCAGCCTGAGTCTAACTTGCTCTCAGGAAACGTTGCCAGCTTGACAACCATCGCTGGAAGACACAGATCGGCTGCCTGTCTGTCCATCTGTCCATCACCTCTCGCTTAATCCTCCCTGACATGTTTACCATACTTTTTTTTTTTTGTTACTCTTTGTACACATTCACTTTAATACAGCAACACACGCCGTTGTGTTGATTTAAAGAGGCCACTGGTTCCTCCTGAGCACTTTAAATTAAGATGAAACGTCAGCAGATCGTCCTTGTGAGTTTTTGCCCGTTTCCACCCACCCAGTAGAACTTATGAGCTTATTTCCTCCTGCACATTTCCAGTGGAGGCAATGAATCAAAGGTGTCCAGATAAACTTGGAGCTGAAAGTATTAAAATGCCCTTTCTGACTCTGGTCTCTCTTGGCGTGTTTGGCTCTGCTGAGAATTTTCTTAACCTCCCCCCCCCCCTTCTCTTCACAGCACATTTAACTGGACTGTGCCTTTCTTAAGCTGGCTGGCAATAGTGGCTCTGGGACTGGCAACCACCATCATCTACTTCATCCCTCTGAGATATATTGTGCTAGCCTGGGGTGAGCTGTCACATTATTATCATTATTATCATTATTGAAAAAATCATTGGCTTTGTCTATTTTTTCTTATTGTGCAACAAGACAATACAGTGACAATGACAACACAGCGATGTGGACAGACAAAGAACAAGTGTGAATTCCAATATTTATGGTCCTGTGTGTGTGTATTACCTAGAGTGTATGAGTATAACTGCTAATAATTACTAATAATAATAGTTGTAAAGCGTATAACAATAGATAGTAATAATACTAATACAATTATCAGACAATAGAAGTCAATAGCAACAATATTAGTGTGAACTGCATGGTGACAGCAGGGACAGTGACAATATTAATAGTTTTTTTTTAAAAAGCTGTCTTTTTTTTTATGTGAGAATTTGCATCACTTGCTGAAATTAACATGAACTCAATTACAGTTATTCAAAAACTCAAAAATCATATAAGGCAACCAAAAAAGACACTAGACCTAAAAATTGCGCATCACACTTTTTTGGCCTTAGTCATAAAATCCTTCAGTACAAGAGCCTTGAAAGACATTTGCGAGACAACTTGTACATGCTGACGTCCACCTCTCTTTTTCATCTCTCCCCTTCATGCTGCCTCCTCTCTCTCTCTCTCTCTCTCTCTCTCTCTCTATCTATCTCTCTCACTCGTTCTCTCCAGGGGTGAATAAATTCACCAAGAAGCTGCGAGACCCGTACACCATTGACAACAACGAGCTTCTGGACTTCCTGTCCAGAGTGCCCTCAGACGTACAAGTGGTGGGTGAACTTTCCACTTTCATCGTTGTCTTGTCTTTTATATCTTTCCGACACCGTCTTTGTCAGTCCCCGACACGCACGGGCAAGGGTTCATCCCTTTCATGAATTCATCTCTCTCTCTCTCTCCCTTGCTTTTCCCTCCCGCCCGCCTCCGCCGCCCCCGCTCAGCAGCTGTCCGAGGTTCTACCCTGCACTTTCACACATGCGAGGCGTGTCGCGAAAACCGACTATTGTTTTACCCACTCAGACATTTAATCTAATTGTTTCAAAGTCAGCTCTTTTGTTTTCCTATTAATAGCTTCCTAGTCTAATTCAATTTCCACATACAGCACTGGAGCTGTGTAATAAGATAACAGGGTTAAGTGAGTTTAGTGCCCAGCATATAACTAGGGTGATTGACTCCATACACGCACACTCACACACAATTACAGTTAGCTGTTGTTTCCCGGCTATGCTAGTAATTGGAACAGAGTGTAAACCAACAGTTAACCAGCCCCATGCGGTTTTGCTTCTACATTAACCGTGAGATCAGATTAACTTTGTGGCTGAAGACTGCAGACGCTTCGTTAGGTGAAATATAGGTGTGTAAATGCGCTGGTGTGTGTGTGTACGTTAACGCTGGTGCGTGCGGTTTAAACTGCAATTAAGCAGCAGCTTGTGAAAGCGCTGGTGATACCCGGCACCGGTGGCGTCCCTTGATCCCCGCTGTGCCGGGTTCAGCGCCCATGAACGCACAGACGCGCAGACTGGGGCTGAGTGACCCGCTGGAGGGGGGGGGGGCTCCGATCGGACCAATCCCCCGCCACATCAGCTCTGACACACTTCCTCTTTGATCGCCCGTAGCCTGCGAATTCTTTCATCTTTACAAGGTCATAATCCTTGCTCCTCTGCACACCCGGGCCCAGCCCCCTCCCCGCTCCCCCCCTGTGCAGTTTTACAGTTTCGATTTTTTTTTTTTTTTCTGAGGCCTGTTGTGGTGATTTGCACAAGGCAGGTAGCCATCGCCTTAAATGAGCCCAAGCTGTCCCCTCCGGTGAAGTGCAACCACCTGACACACCTGGAGCCAGAGGGGGCAGGGAGGCGAAGGGGCCCCGGCCCGGCAGGTACCAGGCCTTTACAAGGCCCCTAATGAGGGCCTGCTGGCTGGGGGACGGCGAGGGCAGACATGCTGCTCTGGTCTGGTGCCCGTGCTGCTGGAGTTGTGCCTACTGTATAAGTAATACTGTAAGTGCTACTGTAACAGTTATTGCCGCAGCTGTTGGAATGGTAATTGTTGCCAGGTTTTCTCTGACAGTTTGGAGGCTGACTGAGTAATGAGGGTGAAAGACCGAGGGGGAGAGGGGTAAGAATAGATTTCTGGAAGGTGGGGGAAAAAA
>CAESWR010001664.1:216582-230259 GCA_903171835.1 Mullus surmuletus | reverse complement strand
CTTCAAGCCTGAGTGGCAAAAACTCAATCTGCATAAATTGTGGCATTAATCTACATAAACTTTTACATAAGCGGGGAAATTTCCAATGCAGGGGTCAGGCGGCGGGGGCAGCAGTCAAGGACGTAAGAGCGCGGATTTGATCAAAGTGGCCACGGGAGAAAGGCAGGGGGAGGTGGGCGGAGTGACACGGAATGTGTGTGTGTGAGTGTGTGAGAGAAAGTGAGGTTGTTCACAGCGGGTCATAATCACCAGGTTCCTATAACAAGCTGTCCTCGCCATTACGCGCCCGCCCAGTGGGGGAGGGGCCGCGATGTGTATGCCCACGGCCGCTGTGCAGAAAGCTTCGGTTCCACCCAGAATGCACCTGTGCTGGAAAATGGATCCACCATTGTCCCTTTTTCGATGATAGGGCAAGGCTCTTTTCTTTTTTTCTTTTTTTCCAGACTCAGACTCAGTTTATTGTCATTCATAACACTCGCAATGACAGGAACGAAATACAGTTTCCTGAGTCTCGGTGTGTTCCTACTACGAATACAGTGAAACAGAATGAATAAATATAATAAACAACAAAATGATAAGATAAAAAGTAGATTTAACTAAGATAAAAAACATGGGTCTCAACACAAAATGATCATCTTAAATTGCAGTGCAGTAACAGCAGCAGGTGTACAAAGTATAGCAGCGCAAAAAGGCTGTTTTTCCATCACAAAGCCACAGCAGACCGCGTCGACACTCACACACACCTTACAACTCGCCTGAGTGTTTTAGTTTTTTTTCTGGGCCTTCCTCTTAATACTTCTTCTATAACTTGATCTCATCCGCTGTCCTTAACGTGACAGGTAGAACCGACTGGAGGAAATAACACACACACACACACACACACACGTGCGAGACAACAACAACCAAAGGCCTAAATTCACCTGATTCAATAGTCAAATATGTGCAGAATAAATGCATATATGTGCAGAAAGTGAATTTGCACCAGCCACTCCTGAAGCGCATAAATTCCTTGCAGTTAAGATTAAAGTCCCACAATATGTTCCGCCCTCGTGGGAAATTGGTTTGTTGTAGCAGCTCGCATATGCAAACCAATATCGCGGCAATAGGTATAATTTAAGAGTATCAGACAAAACAATAGAAATCTTGCGGCGGTGACCAACAGCGGCCAGAAAAGAAAAAAAAAAGTTCCCTCCACTTTTTCTTTGTCTTGCGAGTGACAATAAAAGGAGCTGAAACTTAATAACTCTGCTGCTCTGCCAGTGTCTCTCTTTCTGTCTGTCGAGGTCTGTTTTCTCACATCATCAGCGAGTAAGAGAGCTCGAGATAGAGGAAGCGGTGCCGTTTTTTTACCCCGCTATCCCCCCGCTGTCACCGCGTCAAACAACCAGCTGACAGGCAGGCTGCAAACCGGAGCGCTGACACTGGCGTGGGGAGGGGAGAGCCCCCGCAGCACGCCCCAAAGCCTGGAAGTCTGCGCCTTTGATTCGAGATGTGTCTAGCTGAAAGCGAAAAAACCCGTGCCGCCGTCTGCCGTTTGTCACATTTACATATTTTCCTCCCGCTTTCCCTCTTTGCTCGCATTAAGCGTCGGGTCGCCCCCAGCTTCACTTTTCGGGCCCTACGGATTCCCTGCTTCCCGCCCGGCCCGGGTCGCCCCCCCGCCCACCAGTCGAAAGCTAGTCCTCGCCGCTCTCCCCTCCCATCGCCTCCCCTCACCCGCATAAATCACACTGTTGTGCCGCATGATGCGCAGACATCAACGTTGTAATAATAGTTTACTAATAGTAGTCGGGCTGGTACTCAATAACTTTCAGGTATCGACTAGAAGTAGTATTCAACAGAGGCATCCCGATAAATTTTTTCACTTCCAATACGATACCGATATTGCAGCCTTGAGTATTGGCCGATATTGATCAGATATCAGCACGAATCACAGATACTTTTATGACTTATTGTGCAGTATGGAATGTTAGAAAAGGCTTGATCAAGTGATATTACTCAAACAGAGAACAATA
Source organism: Mullus surmuletus (assembly GCA_903171835.1). Taxonomy (NCBI): domain Eukaryota; kingdom Metazoa; phylum Chordata; class Actinopteri; order Syngnathiformes; family Mullidae; genus Mullus; species Mullus surmuletus. The sequence goes on along the minus strand of CAESWR010001664.1, from coordinate 228,244 downwards.
GTCAGCAACAGTAGCTATGAGAAAAACTGACCCATTTATTATTAACCAATGGCTTACATACATTTTAACCTTAAACATAAAGATATTCTACATAGAAGTGCTGGAGCGGAGTCTGGAATGGACTACGTGTATCAGAGTGCTTATATCGGAGATTTTAGATGCAGGCCGATATAATCTGATACTCATTTTTTTTGCTGATGTCGTATCAGGAAACCCCTGTTGAAACTGCGCCCGTCAAACGATACCTGCAACCGAATGTTTTTTTACCCGGATCCTAGAAAAAGAAAAAAAGACTGTTTCCATGGTTCTACTCGCAGCCAAACACCCCGAGCGTAATTTGAGCACTCTCAACATGTATTTGTGTTAAAATCTTTTGAATGGGGAGGAGTGGCGACCTTTGCACGACTGATTGCTTTCTATTCGCATGATTAATATTGAATGAAGTAACAAAAAGTAGCACTCAAGTGGCATCTGTACCATTCTAAGGGTACTGGTATCGGTACTGGTATTGAAATGTTTTAAACGACATGGGGTACTTCTCGCCCGCCAGTCCAACCCCCCTCCCCACACACACACCCCTCCCCTCACCCGCATAAATCACACTTTTATGTTCTGCCGCACAACGGTGCAGACGTCACCGCTCGTAATAACCAGCGCTAAATTACATATTTACTAACAGAAGTGATGAAAATAGCGTCACATGCTGTTTATTTTGTATTACACACACACACACACACACACGCAGTTATGAGGCTCAGCGCCGATGAAATGGTTTCAGTTCAGGGACGACGTCTGAAGTGAATCCAGGTGTTGGCGCTGGGTGTCAGATATGCTGCAGTGGAGATAAATACAACACCTGGGGGATTACATGAGAGCATGGGGTAATTACACCAGCCTTTATGTGTGCGTGTGTGTTTGTGTGTCAGTGTGTGTATGAATGCAAAAAAGCCTCAAAACAACAACAACCAAAAAACGCCCAGCTAAGACTTAAAGCTGAGGGGGGGGGATTCACATGGCGAGTAAAAGCCACCGCCTGATGCACCAGCCAGATGCAGTCAAACACACACACTGAGAGAGGCCCAAACACACACACACACACACATACACACACACACAGAGCGTGCAAAGCCCTTTGGCCTTTAGAGGGCAGGCGAAGACAAGAAATATAAAAGCGCGAGTGGAGGAGGGGAAAATTGGCGCAAAATGAGGGAGGGAGGGAAGGAAAGAGAGATGCAGTGCGCCCTCCTCCCCTCCCCCCCCCCGGTCTCTCTCTCTCTCCCCTCTCTCCCCTCTCTCTCTCTCTCCTCTTCGTCTCTGGTCTGAGGAGGAAGACAAGCTGGGAAGCAGGCAGCTCCACAGCATGGTAAACATCCTCTCTCTCTCCCTCTCTCGTCACCGCCGCTTGAAAAAGAGAGGCAGGGGCGAGTGTGTGAACTGCAGCCAGGGGCACCGCATCACACACCCACAGGGAGCTGCTAGCTAGCGACTAGGAGCCACAACACACTCACACACACACACGCACACACACACCAGAGCATCAGACAAAAGCAGCCAGACGTGTAAAATGTCTAAATACTTAAGATTTTTTTCTTCATCCTCTGCTGAAGTCAAATACAATCACGGCCGTTTGCGGCTCGTGTCTGATTAACGGCTTCCGGGTACAGATCTCAGACGAGATGATAGCCTTTTAGAGGAGGTGTGTGTGTGTGTGTGTTTGTGTGTGCGCCTGTGTGTGTCTTTGTGTGCGATACGGGAGGGATGTGAAGGCACGGACAGCAGCTGCTGGCTGTGTAATCCACCGCCACAACAAACACCTCCAGCATCGAGGGATGGTGGTGGTGTGTGTGTGTGTGTGTGGGGGGGGGGGGACATCAGATGTTAACTGATTTACTGGATGCTGATCAGCAGTCAGTCAGCGATTAGCATCTTAAATAATCAGCGCAGAGCCCTGAATGACCTCAGGAAAAAACAAGAAACAAAATCACTCCCATCAGCCATTGCGCTGACAATACGTCGATTGCTATGACGTCTTTAACAAGCAAAAAGCCTGTTTATTTACTCCAACCATTTTGCGCTTTAGTGTGAAGACTGGAAAACTGCAGCAGAGGAAACAGTGATCGCATAAAAGGTGTGTATGTCCGTGTATGTGTGTGTGTCTGTGCGGAGAAAGAAGTAATTTGTATCGATGGTTTAAGCACTGCCGCAATTTGTAAGAGAAAGTGTTTGAAAAATGGCTAAAAAGATGAAAAGGATGAACAGCATTTAAAAAAGAAAGAATGAAAAGACACCCAGCCTTTTAAAAAAGTGCTTTCAAATATGGGTTATTCACTGTTGACACACACGCGCACACACACACACGGCTGGTCCAGCATCTGGAGGACACTTCTGCCTCTCCAAGCGCTCTTTACCTGAAATGCCGGATCACAAAGTTGCCCACTTCCCGTGTCAAAAAAAGTATGTGTGTGAAGAGGGGGATTTTGGCAGCTGCTGGACCGCTTGAGAAGCACTCGTGTCGGTCAAAACTCTCACGCTTGTGTTCTAACATTTGTACTTTTTTTCTCCTCTCTTTCCAGGTTGGTATTTTGTTGACCTTGAAATGCTCCACTTCATACCAAGCACGCTGTGTGTGTGTGTGTGTGCGTGTGTGTGTGGTGCAAAAGTGGGAGCATCATAGGAGCTCCTTCCAAATTAGGCAGCACAAAGCTTTTTGATGTTGCAAGAAGAATCTGTGTGTGTGTGTATGTGTGTGTGCATGTGAGAAATGGCGTTTTAAAGCAGCATCGCTTGGTTGATAATTTGGGAGGCAGAAACTGATCACTCGGCAGCCATGTGTGAGACCACATTTAATAGTCCTGCAATTGTGCCGCTAAATTACACCGACACCTGGCTGCTGTGCAATAAATAAACACAGAAATGGAAGGGGAGGGAAAGGGGGGAAAAAGGCTGAAAAAACAAGATATTTGTGCTTTTACTAGTTGAAATCTCAGTTATCCAACTCTGTTTGCAGTTCAGCCTTGATACAGTGGAGGTGAGTGGCAATTTTTTCCTTGTGATTTTTCAAATCAATTAGCAGAAAATACAGCACATCTAGTACAGTAAAGTAGTAGTAAAAACACACTCAATGCTAAGCATGTGAGCGCAACAATCATGAATGTATATACATAGCAATTATACATGGTATTACGATGTAGGCTAAAGTACTGTGAGATCATTTTTAGCCCATATTGTTAAAATCTATTGTCTTTTATTCTCCACAGTACGTGTCGTGCACGTAATAAGAAGCTCCTGTCAATTTCCTACATGTGAAGCTGGTGGATGCTGCTGCTGCTGCTGCTGCAAACCAAGATAAAACTCTTGAGGGCGGATGCGGCAACTTCAGGCGGCAAAGTAAGTTGGTTGAATACACAATGACTCATCGATGGACTGTGATAGGATGGAATGACGCAGAATCATGAAAGGAGAAGTCAACAGGAAGTTTCCAAACAGGTCAGGCTTTTCTTTTTTTTATAAGCCCGGATCTTTAAAATACAATCCTGCCTCATTATTGTGACACAGTTATGTAGATCGCTGATGCATTACATGTTTTTTTTTTCTTTTGCTTCTTGAGTGTGTGTAAGCGCTTGGAATTTGACATTGCGCCAGAAAAAGTCAGACATCTATTGAGTTATTGGGGTTTTTTTCTCATTCTTCAATGAATAATGACTTCTGCTGAAGAGTTTTTTCTCTTCTCGACAATTTAGAGGTGAGCTAGAGGTGGCCTTTATAACGGCAATAATAAGAAACACTCCAAACACACACACTGAGGGACTGAGTTCCTCGCTGAAAGGATGGGATTTTTTTTTCTGCTTTAAAGCAAAAACACCGCTGAATGTCTTCATTTACAATACGTGACCCGCTGCGCCGGGGTTCATAAACGAGCCATTGTAATGAAGCTCACAGAATTAAAAGTTCATCCCTTTGTTTGTATTTTGAAAAATGTATGCTTTTTTCCCCCTTCAATGTGGAATTCAATTTCTCTATTGAATTGTTGATGAATGTTTCCATTTGAGCACAGAGTAATAGAGTAATTTTTTTGCCGGAATGGTGTCTTTTGATAGGAGTTCATGGCTAAAAGGTATAGGCGTCCAAAAACAACTTTTTCACTTCCAATACCATACCGATACTGCAGCCTTGAGTACTGTACTGGCCGACACCAATATCCATTCCATTCCATCCATCCATTATGACTTATTTTGTAGTATGGAATGTTAGAAAAGGCTTGATCAAGTGATATTACTCAAACAGTGAACAATAGTCAGCAACAGTAGCTATGAGAAAAACTGACCCATTTATTGTTAACCAATGGCTTACATACATTTTAACCTGAAACAAAATAAATTAGAAGACCCTGAAAAATCACCTCAATCAGAGATTTTAGATGCAGGCAGATATAATCCAATCCAATATTTTTTTGGTGATATCGGACCAATATCCAACATCAATATCGGACAGGGACACCCCAACTAAAAGGATCCTCAGGGCCGACCAAGCAGAAATCATCCCTGGTTTCCAGAGGAACTCCAAATTGGTACTGGACTTAGTTTGCAGTCGCGAGGAAGAGCGCATATTGCAACACTTTCGCAAATTACAATTGTTTCGCTCCCACAAACAAATACGCAACACGAGAACTCCAGCTGAACCTTTGAAGCTCAAAGCGGGACAGCAAAATAAAGAAATAAATAAAGATAGTGAGCAGACTCCGGCCCCCAGTGGCCTTCATGCTCGCTAAATATAACAGCTGCAGCGTAATTAAGGTGCCGCTCCAGAAGGTCTCTTGACCTTTGGTAAGAAACTGTAAAAATCATCGCCCTCTTTGATCTCCGCCTCTTCATCTGCATCACACACACACACACGCACGTCTGCACACACAGGGCCCCGTCTCAGAAAAGGTCTCGCACTCCTCTTGGAGAGCAGCGAGGAACGAGCCGGGAGACTGTTGGACCGAGCTCTGGACTTAATCCTGGCAACCGCCCGAAAAAACGAAGAAAGGATGAAAGAAAGAAAGGTTTGAGGAGGAGGAGGAGGAGGAGGAGGAGGAGGAGGAGAAGGAGGAGGAGGGGTAGCGTGAGACAGGCAGGAAGAGAGAAGAGAGGAGAATCGGGCTGAAAATTCCCAGCGAGGGAAGTCCTTGAAACACAGCCTGGAGAAACCTGGAAAACCAGAACTCCCATCGAAGCCTCACCTCGCTGCCGCCGCCTCAGCACCCACAGGGAAACGACTGCAGAGCGGAATTAACTTCCTTTAGCATGTTGACAGTGAAGAGGCCCGAGTGTGTGTGAAGTGTGTGTATCCATGACAGACAAACAGACACACACACACACACACACACACACAGACTGTCGACAGCGGTCCAAAGGGAGTGTGTTTTTTCCCCGTGCCACCGAGCAAATGACATCTTTCTGCTTCCACAAACACTCGCTCGCTTTTAAGATCTGCAGGGACCACCGGATGCTGTGTGTCAAGTGTGTGTGTGTGTGTGTGTGTGTGTGTGTGTGTGTGTGTGTGTGTGTGTGTGTGTGTGTGTGTGTGTGTGTAGGGATGCACGCAAAGGGGAATCATGTGCTTCTTTGAACTTGACTCAAGCCAAGCAATTAAAAACTAGAAAACAAAATCACTTTTACCTACCTGAGCAATTCTTTTTGCTCGTATTCCTTCCCCTCAGAGCGTGTGTGTGTGTGTGTGTTTACAAGTGGAGGTGTACTAGCTGCGCTTACTAACATGGTGGGCTGTATTGAGAGGACGCCATCAGCGATTACAGTCACAGGGCAGAGGGATGACAGCTTAAAGGCTCTTTTCTTCATTTCTCCACCCCCTTTGCTCACTGACATGCCTCCTCTCTCTTGCTCTCTCTCGCTCTCTCTCTCAGAGTGTGTGTGTGCGCGCATGTGTGTGTGTGTGCCAGGTCTGAACTGCACAGCTAAAGGCTCCGGGTCATTTTCCATTCCAATCAGGGGTACCGGCTGCCCTGGCCACCCTGCAATATTTAAGGACTTCTACCAGCTGAGGAAGCAGCATCGGTGTTGCAACACACGCACGCACACACACACACACACACGCACACAGTGCTTAATGGCACGCCAGTATTTTCTCATTATGGCAGTTCAGATTCAGGGAAATATTGGTGTGTGCTTGCATATACATACATACCAAAATACAGAACCAAGGCCACTTCAATTTGTGAATACAAGCCTGACACACACACACACACACACACACACACACACACACACACACACACACACACACACACACACACACACACACACACACAGGGTCATGTGGGGTGGCCTTGGGCAATGGGGAGAGAATGGGAGGGGAGCAGAGTTAGCCTTGCCCTCAGCCATGGCATCCTTTCCTTGCCAGCTCCATAAGCCTGGAGGGACTGAGGTAGAGGGGGTGCGGGGTGGGATCCATCCACCCCACACCCCCTCCACCATGCAATTCACCCCTACAATTGCGCACACACACACACATACACACACACACATACACACACACACACACACATACACACACACACACAGGCCTCCGAGTAGACAGGCTTACAAAGGGGTGAGATCACTCCCAAATAGAGGCTTTGTTGGTGTGCCAGTGTCAGTGTTGCCCTCTCTGGCCCGACCAAACCCTGCCAGCGAGGCTCAGCCTGCCTGTTGGAAACAACTAGGACAACAGAGCTGAACGCTTCAATGAAATATATAGTTTCGGGAGATCTAGCCGGCGCTGGGAAGAATAAACCCCGGGAATATCATAAATAAGCCGAGGAAAAGACATGCGGCTGACCCACTAGCCCATTTTACTATCATGGGACGGTGGGTTTGCATGGCCAAATTTTTTCCCCCTCCCATCACACACAAAAAAAGGAAGCTGATGTATGGGTGTTGCAAATACAGCCACGAGCGCAAAAAACAAAGCTGTGGAAGAAAAAATATGAGAAACGATATACAGTAAAGTCGGTTCCGGTAACCGCGCCCTCAAGCTCAAACTTTCACCCCCGTTTAACAAACTTAAATAAGTAAAATTGGAAGAAGAAAAAAATTGCACTATCGATGGTGTCCATAGCAACCAGATGGAGATCTCGGAGAAAAAGAGACCGTGAGAGACAGTGTAGCCCGGGGTGAACAGGACCACCTCCTCGCCAAACTCCCCGCTGTAGCCTTTAGACAAGCCGCCATCAAGGTGCGAGGAAATAGCAAAACAGTCAGGAGAGAGCAGGCGGGGAGACACCCGTGTAATGGAGCAGCCTGCAGGTGTTTCAAATTGAGAGTGTGTTCTCGTTCGTGTTTTGCTCGGTCCCTTCAAGGAGACCCGGCCGAGACAGCGGGCCAGACGTCTGCACACACACATACACACACACACACACACACACACACACACACACACATACACAAACACCCCAACTCCCCCCTCTTCTAATTTTTACCGATACAGATAGCTGCTTCTTCCTCTGACCTCTTTTAATTTGCTCTACCTCCTGTTTCTGAGGAAGGGGGGAATGGGGGGGGAGGGTGGGGGGCTCTTGTTTCCTCTCCGGGACTAAACAATCCCAGTCTAATTTATTTTTTGAGGACAGAATATGTACATGTGTTAATGGGAAAGTCGAATCAAATTAACTATAATTAGTCAAACTGAGAAGTGAGCAGAGGCAGAGGTGCGTTACATGGGAGACTTGGCAAATGGGGCCCCTCCCAACTATTCCAAACACACACACACACACCAAGATACACACTTCCTTTGCCACCTGCTGCCATACGCCCGGCTCCTCCGCCCTCTCTCGGGCCCTGACACCCGCGTCACGCTTACCTGCCTGGCTCAGATTTTATACGCCACACAAACACAAAACTACTTCTGTTTTGACACCTTTTCTCACACATTAAAAAAAAAGAAAAAGCATTGGGATTTCTCAAGTGGAGGAAACTGACTCCTTGAATCTTGTCAAAATGACGTCAACATCCATCTTCTGGGATGATGGTGTAATCTGTTTGGACACACACTGTTATTGCGGGATCGCGTGAGGATTATGGGGACGAGCCGCAAGGGCAGGGCGAGAAACGCGACAGATGATCTCGAATTCACACGGTGACAAAGCAGATTCGTCCTGGTCGTAACCTGATGTGCAGCCCATAATACCTTGAGACCTTGTGCAAACACGGGTTCCTCCCGTTACAGTAGTACTGACAAATAGTCTCACATGTAGAAGTTTAAAAAAGTCCACAATCCAGCTAATAGGAATCATCATGTAAGTGACTTTGTCTTGAATCCTATATTTCCCATAATGCAACCCAACCTGTCTGCTAACCATACACTTACCGTGCTTCAACAGGAGCCGGTTTGCTTTTCGTAGACCAACACCATAAAATAAAACTAGCTAGCAATTAGCACTAGCTAATAGGGCTGTCCCGATCCGATATTAATATTGGATATCAGTCCGATATCAGCGAAGAAGAGAAGAGCGACATCAAGTCTCTTCTACTCTATCTTTTATTCCTTTTGTTCAGCTGTAGAATATTCTTATGTTTAAGGTTAAAATATATGTAACCCATTGGTTAACAATAAATGGGTCAGTTTCTCTCATACCTACTGAGTAACATGACTTGATCAAGCCTTTTCTAACATTCCATACTACAAAATAAGTCATAAAAGTATGTATGATTTGTGCCGATATCGTACCAGATCAATATTGGTATCGGCTAATACTCAAGGCTGCAATATCGGTATCATATTGGAAGTGAAAAAGTGGTATCGGAACACCCCTACTAGCTAACGCTATGTTAGCCAAATGATAAGTTAGCGTGTTACAGGGGAGCTTAAACCTGAGCCCTAAATATTCGATGAGTGAACGAATAAAAGGTTAAGAAAAAACTTTTGACCCGGACTGACCAGCGCCACCAGTGGCCTTGGTGAGTAACGATAGTTAGCATTTGGCAATAGCTAATGACGCTGCCTTGTGGTGCTTAACATATCGATCAGACTCCTTTAACTTCTTTTTAAACACCACGTTCACTATCCAGCTCTAAGACACATGTTACTTTAAGCTACTTTTATATTTGGTGTAATCAGAAATATTTGTTTTTCCTTCTTGGAGATCAAGTAAATCAGACTTTCATGTGCTGCTGTTCTGTTCTAGCCGTTTCAAATATGAGCCGCGATGTTAATGTGGCTTTTGCACGAGATGATTCACTGAATTCTGCCTGGTAAAGTCTTTGAACCCCATTCATCCAGGGACATTAAAAAAAAGGATACACCTGATTTCACGGGCTGAATAGCACTCTCCGCAATGAGTAAATTGATGTGTAAATTGTTGAAGAAACACTCCGTCAACCCGACCATCAAATGAGTGCCCCTCCACCACCCCCACCCCCCGCTTTTCTGCTGCAAGACTATTTAAGATAAAACTGGCCTTGCTAATAAGGTCGAAAGCAGCATTCAATCTGCCAGTAAGCTCGGTCGCATTTGTTGGCTACATTAAATTGAAAGCTTGTTTTAGCTACAGCAGCAGTGACACGAAGCCCACCACGGCACTAAATCACAGGCTAAATGGCTAATTCGACAGATTAGCTCTCTTGGCAGCCGACCGGCCAGACAACTTAAAGGTGTTTTATTTTAACATTATAAGATTCCATCAATGTGACGGGAACCATTTGATTTCATGAACGGCTTCCAGGAAGATGGATTACATGAGGACATATGGTAACTGCTGGATGTATTCCATTCCATTAGGAAATATAAACATCTAACATACAATTAGACCCTAGCCATTTTAAAATTAACCTGCCTACAGTGTGTAATAGCAGTGGCAGCGTTTTTAAAAGAGAAAATCAATCATAGTATCAGAAATGAGCGTAAACAGTTGTGGGATCAGCCCACAAAAGATGGCAATGAACTCAAAGTTTGCAGTGTATACCCGAAAAGATAAGTGTAAACCTACCTGCGTGCTCCAGTAATATTTTGGCGATATCCAGGTGACGGTTGAGCAGAGCGTCGTGCAGAGGGCTGACTCCGCCCACCAGGCTGTCCACCACAGGGGCGGGGCAGTGACGCAGCAGAGCCTCCACACACTCTGTGCTGCCGTGGTTGCACGCTTCGTGTAGCGCCGTCCACCCTGCATGGTCTAAGGAACCACAAACCGAAACACACACACACACCCAGAGTATTACTTACTAATGTAGGAAGATAAATAAAGGGAAAAACAGGGAAAAACAACTTTTTTAGTTTAAAATAATCCAAACAAGCTAGAGCTGCATATTTTACACCAAACAAAAAACTAGCATGAATTCAGAGGTAGATCTCGATTTCTAATCCAACTCAAATGTCCAGAAGTGAACAAAGAAGAAGAAATTTCTGACTAAAGTTGGTGAGACAGCTAAGCAGCTTTCCCTTCACGCTACACAGGCCGAGTACAAAGACAGGAAGATTCCAACTTGCCCTTTTACAGCTAAAAGGCAAAATCAAATCAAAGTTACAAAAACTATCTAAACTACAATTACAAGTTGGACCGGTTTATTTTAATGGGTAGAAAAGTGTAAAGTAAAGCTTTTGGGGAAATGGATGTGAGCAAATGAACCAACTCTGTGACTAAGCTAAACAGTTAGCTCGGAAAGCTGAGAACATGGCGAGCAGGTGAGCTACAGAGCAACACAAAAACCCCGTCAGAAAGGCACACACGCTACATGTAACTCAAAAGTTTGCTTTGAAATCTATACATTTGAAAACTTTTTGTAATTGTTTCAGCTGATGTTTCTTTTTGTCGTATTTGTAGATAAGATTCCAATAGTAATGCTCATACTTTTGATGATGAATTCTTAAAATCAAAATCAGAGTTAAAAAGTTGCCGAATTGTATCATAGATATGTTTTGTCTAGACAGGAAAGGGCCTCCTTTAAGCAGACAATGCAAGGTGACGACAGTAATTTCACCATTTCGCTCACATTTGAATTTGAATGACCCCCCCACCCCCTACTGGGAGGATAGCAAATTTAGGTCGCCATTAAAGAGCGATTACAAAATCACTGAAACCTTTCAAAAACAGCACAACATTTCCATAAAAGGAGAAGAAGTCATTAAATTTGACCTAAAGGGACTCAGGAAAGTCATTCTGAAATATCAAAAGCCTTTAATTCCACTTGGAAAAGTGACGGGAAATCTATAAATCGGAGCCTGCAAACTAGACCCGCTCCTTAAGACACACCCTGTACATTTTAGCGAAAGGTTAACCTCAATGATGACGCGCGTGTACGCTTATTTTTTTTTCCTCCTTTCTCTCCCGAATGTAATGACTCCCCGTGCAAAAAGTGGGAGTGAAGCGAGACACAAAAAAAGAGAAAAGCGGGACAGTCTTACCTTTAACGTTGACGTCCGTGCCAGGAAGCGCCAGGATCTGAAGCACGGTCTCCACTTGGTTCCTCTTGCACGCTCTGTGGAGGAGGGTCTCTCCTTCGACCAGGACACACACACACACGCCCGCACACACACACACACACAGCGCACACCCAAAAGAAGAGGCGGAAGAGAAAAGAGAAATCCAAAATTAGGGTGTGCCCGCCCGATGTCCTGCCTACTGTCCCCCCGTCCATGTGGCGAACACGGCGATAAAACACCACAGAAATGTTCAAAAAAAAAAAAAAAG